>PVIH01009933.1:0-78909 GCA_004025045.1 Sigmodon hispidus | reverse complement strand
ATGCTGGAGAGGATGCGGAGCAAGGGGAACACTCCTCCATTGTTGGTGGGATTGTAAGCTTGTTCAGCCACTTTGGAATACAATATGGAGGTTTCTCAGAAAATTGAGAATCAATCTCCCCAAGGACCCAGCAATACCACTTCTGGGTGTATACCCTAAAGAGGCACATTCACACTCCAAAGGTATTAGCTCAACTATGGTCATAGCAGCATTATTTGTAATAGCAAGAACCTGGAAACAACCTAAATGTACCTCAACTGAAGAATGGATTAACAAACTGTGGTACATCTACACAATGGAATACTACTCAGCAGTAAGAAAAAATGATATCCTAAAATTCACAGGCAAATGGATGGATTTGGAAAAAACCTATTATTTTCTAAAAAAAAATTAAAAAATAAAAAATAAAGTAAAATAGGGTGACAAGAAAAAAAAGAAATATGTAACAATCTGGAACCTTTTCTTTTATAGGTGATATTGATGAAAAAAGATAAAGTAGGAACATCAATAGAAATTATTGCTTAGCCCCTTTAGTTTACAAAACCTGAATCCCAGAAAACAGAAGAGACTTCATTGAGGTCCAGTAGCTTTCTAGATGTGAATAGAACCCAAGTCTGAATCCTACTGATCCCTAATATCTTCTAGTTCTTTAATGTCAGCTCTCAAAATCTCAAGGTAAGAATGTCCAATAGTTCCCAAGTAGAATATAGTGTATCTCTAAGAAGGTATTTGGGAGTATTTGGAAAGATGTTTGGTTATGCCGGCTTCAGATCCTGGTCATAGATGTCATTTAGTGAGTAAACAACAGATATGATGTGAAATACTTTAAGATGTTCTAGACTCCTTCTCCCAATACTGGCAGTGGAGGTAGAAATAGTTCAATGTAATAATCCCAAAAGGACTATGTCAAGATCCCCAACGATACTCGTAAGAATGGGATATGTGATGCATTTCTGTCCTCCTTGTTCTGAATTCCAGGTCTGTCATTCAGGATACCTATATGGTTCTTCTCTCTTCTCTCTTCTCCTTCTGTTTTTGAACCTCAGGTCTGGCTTCATTCCTTTCCAGGGGGCTGTTTGGGGCTCATCCTTAGCACCTTTGTGGCAGCTTGTCTCATTTCCTTGAGAAAAAAGATTCCAGCAGTAGGGCAACAAGCCTTGAGCATGGGCCACTCCAACCTTACTGACACCTCTCTTTGATGAGATGGGAGATGACCTAGATACTTGCAGAAAGAGACAGATAGCTGTGATGGACAGGAAGTTTAGATTTCAATTTGGTCCCAGTTTAAACACAAACCAGTTTAGAGATGCCCCCTCTCTTATTTTGGAATTTTATAAAGATAATGAGGGTATAAGGTAGAATGAGAGTCCTTATTAATAATAATAACCATGCTTTATTTTGAATCATTCATGAAATGATGCTTTTCATATATCCACAAATCCACTTTTCAGCTGAAGCCAACATTATCATCTGATTACTCTGTCTCCTGTGCCTGAATGTATCATCACTCATTTGGAAATACCTCTCCTCTGCCATGGTGTTCTTCAGAACACCAAAGCTCATACTAAGAGTTCCTTAGGGATTCTCCCTGAACTGGAGAGGGCAGAGAACATCTGCTACCTATTCATAAAAAGAAGAAAAACCTCGCACTACCTCTGAGTTCTGTCTCTGATAGGATGCTGTGTCTCTTAAGTATAAATCTGTGCTGACTATGTGTTTCACTTTACTGTTTTAGCTCAATTGCCTGGAGGGACTTCAATCTGATAGACGTAGACTCCTTGTATGCCATTTTTCCCACCATAACACTTCTAAAAAGTTATTTATTATTCAAACACCTGCTTGGCTACACATAGGTATGGACTTCTTTGGTAGCATCATATACCATGTGTGTACATTTCACCTATAAGGAACTTCATGGGCAACTTCAATGATTAGAGTGGAAGAGAAGCAAAGGGCTTGGGGGTACTTGCTGGTGGGGGCAAGTGAGAGGGACACAGAAATAAGAGATGTGAAGCTGCTGAAGAGAGACCACATACATTCAGGAGGAACATTTAACTCAAACTCCCTAGGGCTCCAGAGGGAAGCCAGAATGAATCATCTCTTTTGCTTTGTTGTATTGTGGTTTAAGATAGCAGTCACTCATAACCTCCCCCTCAGGGCTAATACTTGGACGATGTAGGTCTTTGTGGAACTTGTAATCCGATCATGACTAGAACTGGATGATGCCAACCCCCTTCACCTTCAGCTCGTTCTTTGGATAACTTACTAAGTCCAGTTACTGAAACTTACATGTGTATGGATGTGGGCCATCCACTGGCACATAAGAAGCCTGCCCATGACTACATGTTGAAGATGAAGAAAGAAGAGGAGAAGGAGGAGTGATTCTTCATTCCCCAGTGGCTATCAACTGTTCATAGGGCCTTTATAAGTGATGGGAACTGGAGAGCATCTCCATGGTCTATGCCAGAATTTGGGCTGTAAGAGATAATTTGCTATTTTTTGGTAGCAATTATCAGGCCTGTCTCTGGACAGCCTCTGCTCTTAGCTCTCTACTCAGAAAAACAACGAGTTTTTGGTTCTTCTTTGTAAAATTCATAAAGTGAGAAAGGAGTGATTTTAGACTGAAATTGAGTATATAGGTGAAACAGGAACAGAGTAAATTTGATAAAGGAGCTTGGGAGGGGAGTGGAGATGAGATCAAAAATTTAGCAATCAGCATGCTTTACCTCTGACAGTTTAAGAGACCACATTCTAGTACCGTCATTATTTTCCAATATGGCCAATTGCAGAGTGGATGTGGATGGCTGTAAAAATAGGTGTTTGAAATGAGATTTGAGATCAGAACATAGAGAAACCATATCCGAGACAGGAGAAGAGAAAAATGTCTCCCAGGAAATGGGGAGCAGTGTAACGCTTCGCAGCTAAACACTGCACTCGAGGGAGCTAGAATGGCAAATCTGGGCCTTCTTCAGCAGGATCACTTAGATGAAAATTGGTGCCTGAGGGAGAAGCATATCCAGGCTTTTCAGGTATTTCAGTGACTTCAGAAATTCTAATCAGGTGTCAGATAGCTATGCCAAATCCTTCCTCTTTAAAAATACTTGTCCAGACCGCCAGTATCACACATTTAAATCATAGGTTTGTCTCAGAATAGATCCGCACACAGGGATCTCAGTAAGAATTTCTTTTTGGAAGAAAATACATTTTATGAGCCCAAGAGGAGCTTTGTGGAACTCACAGTATCCTTGAACTGCATGCAACAGCATTTTTAGACAGAGCGTTAATTCAGTGAGTTTAAGAAGAAAAGGGAAAAGAGGAAACTCATGCAATTGTCACTGCTAAATGAAGTGGAAAGAGGTTTAGAAGAGCATTCAGACCCCATTCTCTTTAGATCTGTTTTGATGTTTAAGATTTCGTCTAGTATTGTTGAGCCTAATGTAGAATGCTACCAACAAAGTACCATCGCTGTTAGGCTAGATGTGTGTGTTTTCTGTAATATGATGGTAGAACCAGAGCACTAAGCATGTGAGATGAAGCAGATATAATCTGATGGCAAGATTTCTCTCCCCAAAAATAAAATACCCTGTGGGAACCCCGTTTACACCCTCCATTTACTATGCCCTAGGATAAATTTGGGCAAAGCCCATTGCTTCTCTGAGTGCTCTCAGAAAATAAGAAAGCAACTGGAAAATCCACACCACAACAAAACTCACTGCAACAGTTCTAAGGATCAGAGCAAGAAAACCAGAGGAGTCTCTTGATAGTGAGCTCGCAGCCAGGACTCTAGTTCTTGACGTCCAGTGATGGAGCATTCTCTCATGAGAGCTAAACAGCATCCCCTGCTGCCTTCATATGGGCACTTGCCTCTTCTTGGCTTGCAACAGTGATCATGTCTTAAAAATATCTACAGGAAAAAAGTAATAACTGAATGTGGTGTCAAGGCCATGGATTCTTCATTTCCATTTTATTGTAATGTTCTGCCCTAGCAGTAATGGAGATAATGAGGATCTTCAATTTACCTTTAAATCACTTATTTTCTATGTCATTACTGCAGCACTTCTCAGACCTTATTTTGTGAGATGATACTGTTGATTAGCAGACAATAGAAAAAAAAAAAAAAACAATGTTTCAATCAAATACTGTTGGGATTTCTGGGTAGAAATCTTGGTAGTGTATAAAGTAAGAGTGATCCAGGACAAACTCTCAGAGAGGCAATGAAGATCAGTGGAACTATGGCTGGACTTAGAAGTCAATGCAGAGGCTGCCTGCCATTAGCTGTGTGAATCAGAAGTGCTGACTAAACGTTCTGATCCTTTCCACATCCATCCAGTGATAACTCTTCCTACAGTGATGTAAGAGCTGTAATTAAAGCAGAACATATCAATTTCTTTTCATTGTCTGTCTCTAACTTCTGAGCATGCCCCCGCTAAGCCTAATGAACACCTACATAAAGACACCCTCAGCCTCAGACTCTGATGGGATCGAGCCCTCACCCTTTAAGAATCCTGTTGAGCCATAAACTCCATCTATCTCTACATTCCACTGAATCTTTCCCACTTACATCATTGTAAGTGAAAGATGATACTTTAACTCCTTCCTAACAATTCATCCTGCCTCCTAGATTGCCTTCAGTCAGAGAGCTAATCCTGCCATCCTGTGTTTGTTTGGTCTTTTCAATATTGTAAAAGGATATTTGCAGTTGTTTCTGATTACTTTAAAAAAAAGATTAGTTTTAGTTTTCACTTATGTATATGTTTGTATCTGCATATGAGTATGTATTGTGAGTGCAGATGTCTTTAGAGGTCAGTATATGGAGGGACTAAGGTTCCCTAGAAATGGAGTTACAGGCAGCTATGAGCCTTTGGTTATACTGTGAGTAGAACTTTGGTCCTCTGCAAGAGTTGCAAATATTCAACATCTAAGCCATCTCTCTAGCCCCTATTCCTGGATATCTGCAGAGGAATTGTGCATAGGTTCCCAAACCCACCAATGTACTTATCTTTTGCATAAAATGCTGCATGCAATATTTGTACATGATCAATGTGCATCCTCCCGCAGACTTTATGTCATCTCTGGATGACTTGCAGTACCCCTTGCAATGCAAATATTACCAAGGCAGTTGCTATACTATTATGTTTACAGGACTTTTTAAAAGGTGTGCACATTCGATATAGATGTAGATTTTAAATATTTCTACTATGTAGTTGGTTGAATCTGTAGATACAGAATCTACAGATGGATGACACCTCTCTTTCTCCCACTCTCTCCCCCTCTGTGTGTGTGTGTATATGGGGGGTGTTGTACATATTTTAAGGCTAAAATTTTGCAGGGTTGAAAAGGTGATGGCTTAGTTAGTAAAGTACTTGGCACCCAAGCTTGAAGACCTCATTTCAAATCAATAGAACTCATGTGAAAGTTGGGCATGACATCATGCTTACATAATCCTAGTGTTCCTTCAGTGATATTGGCAGCAGATATATAAGAATCTCTGGAAACTCACAGACCTTCTAGCCTGGCTTACACAGTAGCAAATGGAAAAAGAAGAGCCTATCTCAAAATAGGTTGAAAGTATGGACCTATACCCAGTATGTGCCCCCCACCCCGCACACGGGGTGGTGTTAAAGACTTGTTTTAATTTATTTGTATGAGTAGTTCTTTTTGTTGTTATTTTTGCCTTCATACACATATGTATATTCACTGTGTATGTGTCTGATACCTACAGAAGCCAGAGAGGTGCTAGGTTCTCTAGAACTGGAACCAAATCCAGTTCCTCTGCAAAAGCAGGAAACATTCTTGACTCTGGGCCATCTCTCTAGCTGCTCACAAAGAAATTTTAAGCCAAAATCCAGCTACTGAGTAGTTGGCTCTATAGCTTTAGGTTACTGAATTTGTCTTGTAAAGTGAAATAAGAAGAATGACAATGGCAAAGCCATGTCCATGTCTGAAGTCCCCAGGTCTATTCCTGTTGTCTCCTCTGCTGCATTTATACCATCAACTCTGTGGGCATTTGGAGTTTGAGACCCCAATCTTAGCATCTAAAGCACTGAGACCTGAGGAAGACTCACTTGCCTTCTTCAAGTCAGTGGTATCTGATCTACACCTACAACTCAAAAAAAGACTAGAGGTTCCTGATTTGCCCAGGCACAAAGACACGGAAGTAGAGAAGATCCAAAATGTTCCGCACTTCTGGGTAAAGGCTCAGTCAATAAGTTTGTGTCACAGAAGCCTGGAGATTAAGTTCTACATGAAGCACTGTAAAAAGCTGAGGGCACCAGAGTGTGGGAATGAAAGCACAACACTGAGGAGACAGAGACAAAAACCTCCTTGGGCCTGCTGGGTAGAGAATCCAAACAACTGACGAGTTCCAAATCCTGTGAAAGAGCCTGGCTCACACTGTAAGATGGAGGAGCAGTGGACAAAGCCGTCTAACATTGATGTTTACACACATTCTTATACATGCACATGCATGCCTGTTAACTGTGCACAAAAAAAGTGGGGCACTGAGGACATGGGGAGACAGACTCAGGCTTTTCTGAGAGTTTTGAAGAAAATTGTTCCTCTTTTTTCTTTGTACAGTCATGTTCCAGAGAAGATGTCCAGTAGAACTGAAAGATAATGGCCACTCACAGACCTATTACAATAGCATGTTTTCTATTTATTCAGTAGGTTCCTGAAGTGCTAACCTGTTTTCCCATCAACATGACAACTGCAAACCTATGTTAGTGCCCCAGCTGTCCTGTGCATGCAGTGACATCAGCAGCTGCCTTGAAAGATGGATGGAAGAGACACTCCCCAGATTTTCTTCTTGTATTTCACTTGTGTCTCACTGTGATGGTTAAAGCAACAGCATGACAAGTCACTGGCACAAACACTCTTGGCAGCCAGGAGTGAAATACTCTACTGAGCCTCTTCCCATGGCCCTAGTTCTTGACTGACAGTCATTACTATGGACTTACTCAGGTCAGTTCAACTCTGCTGCATTATTTACTTTCCGTATTACTTATCAGAGACACAATACATGGCCTGAACAACTCTAGGAAGGAGAAAAGACAGTAATGTGGGCTGTAGTTTGAGAGTATGGTCTACCAAGAAAGGAAAGTTCAGAGAGCATGAGATTGAAGCAGCTGGTAACATGTTTGAATCAAGAATGACAAAGTGATGAACAATGATGTTTATCTGGCTTTCTCCTTTGTGCTAGCCTGGACCTAAGCACAGGGCATGGTGATACCCTTTCTTTTGAGTGGGTATTTCCATCTCAATCATTCTATTCTAAAGAATCCCCTTCAGTCATACACACAGTTTTACCTAGATAATCTCCCATATTCATGCTTACATCCTACATAATTTTAGAACCTATCAAGTTGGCAATATTAATCATTGCTAATTCACACCTGCTTTTTAACTTGCTACCCATAACCTTCCATGGCCTATATCCAGAGGTACATAGACATCCCATAATGCAAAATGCATTCAGTGCAACTTTAAAAATCTTCATTGCCCTTAACAATCCTAAGACCATTTAGAGTCTTATCTTGCCATAGATTTCTCCCAATGGTATTTCTTAACTCTAAGATCCTATAAATTCAGAAAAAAATTCATGCTTTGCTATGGGTTGTTCTATCTGGGTACCCCTTGGGATGGTGGATGAAAAGGTTCAGGGTCAATATCACAGACACCAGAAATCACGTGAGGATTGAACAACAGACTCATTTATTGTGGACATGGGGCAAATCTATATACCTCCTATATACCTCTATTTCCCATTGGCAGCTGGAGACTCTTTTAGCTGTGTTGTTTCTTTCTCATTGGTCTCCAGCATTTTGATGATCACAAGTCATCAATCATCAGGTAAAATGACAGACTCCCAGTTGTCTCAGTAGGAAGTGGCTAGTGCTCATGCCTATGCACATTACCTGGAACAGTGTAACTGCAGTTTTATTAGGTAGCTGGCTTTGTTCCCCATATATCCATTTTTTAAAAACTTTATTTAGCAGGTCAGCAGGAATTGAGATTTTGTGCCTCAGCCTTGTTATCTCCGCCTCAGAAAGCATCCAGATTAATAAGTTTGTGCCTCAGGTTGGCCTGCTGAACAGATCCTTACCTATCATTGACTACCAGCCCTCAAAGGATTGCTACTCTGGGAGGCATGGCAGGGTGGGGGAAATATTATTTGAAAGGCAGAATTATGGATTTCCATAATCCAAGCCTATATAACCTCATAAGGAGGCCCGTGGTGAGAAGACTCTAGTGCCATAAGTACCTGGAGGATGGTCTTGTTGATGATAGACAGTTGGCATGACATATGCTGTAATACTTTAAACTGATAATTAGTAACAAAAAAGACAAGAGAAGACAACAACAGAAGTTGTGTTGGACCCAGATGACTTTTGCTTCCTTTGGGACTTACATGGTTTGTTTAGGCCACAGCAGTATGCCCACATGGTGTCCCTAGACTTGTCATTGGCAGTTGGGAGCTACTCCTGGGGCATCAGCCTTTTATGTGGAGGCTCATAGTGAATGGAAACTGAAAGGATGTGCCTCCCTATTTCACAAACATACAGAAAAAAGGGAAATGGGGAAAGGGGGTTCCCAATATTCACCTCTGAGGGGGCCAAGTACTCAGAACACTGAGGGGCTGACAGAGTAATCACCAACAGCGGGCACCAAACAGCACCTGGAAAGGAAAAGAATGCCCAGAGGAACAATGAGAAGGTATGCACCATGCCTAAGATCATTCAATGCAAATCTAGCAGCAAAGGGCAAAAATCAAAGTCCAGAAAAGAATGGCAGCAATCAAAAAATAGACCCTAACTAATGCAGGATCAATGCACATGCTTACACAGGCATCAGGCCCCATGATTGGGCACGCGATGTTACAAGTTGTTCTATCTGAGCATCCCTTGGGAGACCAGGTGGGAAGATGCAGTATCAATGGCAGACACCAGGAGTCAGGTAAAAAGTAAACAGCAGACTCCTTTATCGTCGATATGGGATGAACCTACTTACCCCTCCTGATTTCCCATTGGCATCTGTGCACTCTTTTAGCAGTGTTGTGTCTATCTCATCGGCCTCCAGCATTTTGATGATCATGCCTCACCAATCAGCAGATACAGTGGCAGACTCCAAGTTGCCACAGCAACAAGTGGCTAGTGCACATGCCTAGGCACATTACCCAGAGCAGGGTAACTGCAGTTTTATCAGGCTAGCTATAACGCTTTCCATAGGCAATGTCACACAACAAATACTACAATGTTCTAGAAAAGCAGAATATGAGCATGGGAAAGGATGATGAAGCAAAGCAAGACCCAAACCCAGCAGGGCAAACAGTACATCCTGCAGCTTCATGTTCAGCATCTGGTACTCATGATAAAAGCTGGGTTATAAAGGCCTTTCCAGCTCTGCTATCACAGCAAACACAGCTCTTCTCTTGATCTGTTTGATGTACTCCAGGCATGTAGATTTCTAGGCAGATATCTTAAGTTTATGACACCTTTTTTATTCTGGGGTCTCTTTTCAAAGCTAATGTTAATGCTTTATTTTCCGTATGATAGCCACTATTGAACTTCAGGTGTGGTCTTTATGTTTGTCTCATTTTACTCTTATTGTTTTCTGTAAGACCTTTCCAAAAGCTATATCTCAAGAGCTGAAGGAATTTTTGGAATTGACCTTCACGTTAGAAATGAATAGCTGTTTCCAAAAGCCAAGCCTACAGCACCCTGTGTAAAAGGTCATGGTGCTCCCTGAGAAATTCTGTGAGAGAGACACACTGTAGCAATAGAAAAGATTATTATGGAGTTGATTCCTGCTCATCCACTAACCCTTTCACTTGACCAAGCCTTTGTACATATCTCTAAATCTCTCTGGCATTGATTTTGCCGTCTGAGAAATCCAGTGCACAATAATAGGTGGATCATTAAGGGGCGATTGTGATAATGCTCATGAGATCAATGCATGGGGAATGTCAACAACAAAAATACACATTATTCTCTCTTCTAGAGCACGGAAATTTGGAACTCTACCATAACACTTTTATTTCTATAGTTTAAAGCCCTCTTAGTTTAAAAATAAACTACTTTTGCTTAATCTAACACATTAAGGTGGAGGTTCAAATTCAAAGAGATGAGAGGATAAGAAGAAAATAAGAAGTTGTGGGGTGAGTAGAGCTGCCAGGATATAGAGAAACCATGATCTTCTGAACCCAGACAGAAGGTCTGAGCATGTGAAAGGAAGTGACCATTGAGCCTCAGTTAGGATGTCATCATATGAGAATTGGGGCTTTCTCAATAAATCTTAATTTTTCAAGACAACATCAAAATTGCAAGCTCTTGGATTTTGGCTGCTTTATTTTTTATTTAATGGCCCCACATAAAACATACCTCTATTATCCCAGGTAGCCCAAAGTTAGATACACTGGTATTTTACTTCTTCTGCGTGAGTCGGGATTTTTTGTTCTGGCTTGTGTTGTAGAAGTGAATTCATCCCAATCCTCACTTGCATAGGACTTCCAGGAAGAAGTGGGCAGGCTTCATGAAAACATCTGAGAGAGATGAACACAGTGAGCATGAAGCTGTATCCCTTTTCCTGTTTCCTTGGACCTGTGCAAGCAAATGTGTGAGGAATACCAGCTTCCTTTGCCCTGACTAATCATGGCCTCTATCCACATGGCCTCTATCTTGGGCCATGGGAGACAGTATGTCATTACCTCTTAGGAGAAGCTTCCCCCCCCATTTCCTTCCTCAGATACCTCCATCTGCTTGATAAAACACTAAGATGAACACATGGAGGTCACTGCCTGACTGGTGAACCAACAAATACACCTGAGGCAGCTGATGCTAGGTTGTAGTGCCAAGGATGGGGGAAGAAGTACAAGAATGAATGAAAGGATGTTGGAGTCCAGTGCTAGGGTTGGTAAACAGAGTGATGTGAAGTCCCCAAGTGCTGAGGAACTGCACTCTGGTGCTAAGGAGTGAGGAAGTCACCACAGCAACTCAGAGGACCACTATGACTTGGGCTCCTCATGGAAAATTACAAAAATTAACATTCTGAACAAAACCAATAGTCAAAAACGTAGCCATCTGCCTTGATCTCAAGGGCACTCATTGTAGTAGTCAATGACTGCATGCAGGGGCACTCAGCCAATCACCTGGATGCAGTAAAAGAGTGTTAGTCTTTCCTCTTAGTTTATCCTCATTTGTTTAAAAACTTCTAGCATCAGATAAAAATTGAATTCATGGACAAAATTATTCCCATGAATTTTTAGGAACAGGCTCAATATTTTTTCTGTAAGCACTTTTATAATAAATTGAGGAACTTAAACCAGAGATTGGTAAATAAGGAACTCAGTTTTCTCTTTAGAATGAAGATCTGTTTGGAAGTTAGAGTTCTGTGACTGTGTGTATAAGCAGGATGATGAGCACCTTCTAATCCTCCTTGTGTGATCTAAAGAAGATGGAGAAGGAAAAGTAACATCATGAAGACTTTACAGAAGCCCTTACATTTCTTTTATCAACTTGTCTTATGTATAAAAGAAGATATATTAGAGAGGTGACCTTGGTATTACAAGAGAGAGACAGAGAGAGAGAGAGAGAGAGAGAGAGAGAGAGAGAGAGAGAGAGAGAGAGAGAGAAAGAAAGAAAGAAAGAAAGAAAGAAAGAAAGAAAGAAAACTTGTCATTATTTGAAATATCTATAACAGGGATTCTTAACCTCGGATCCTTTGGAACATTTTGCCTCAGTTTTCTGAATTCTGGAATACCTGGTTCCTCCTGGTATGTTATCTCATAACTTTGCCTCTGTTCACTGGTTGCTCCTCTCCTCCTGCATAGTAGGACAATAAATGATTCTGGATGTTGCCCTTGCCACCTCACTGAGCATGGTCATCCTGCTGAGAATCAATATACTAGACCTGTGTGGTTGGTGAATGGAAGAACTTTTCATGGAGGCCCAGGCTTCTGGTATTCTCTTGGTGGTGTCGAAATACAGTTGAATCAGGAAGACACAAAAAGCCATGTTACTGGGTCATAGAATACTCATATCAGAGATGTGCAAGGAATAGGGGATGACTTTCTCAGTACAGAGTTAAATGGGGGGTTAACAATATTAGTATACATGATATGAAGGGTGAAACATATTTCCTAAAATAATTTGGTCTCTAGTATTGATATCGCAAGTAATGCTTTTCAGTCTTAGAGTAATGCTTACAATCTTGCATATATGTGTCTACTAGGAACAGTTTTTGTTGAGAGGCTTACTCAGGTTTATTCCCTCACTTGATATAAAGGGGACCCTTTACTAGGCTCTGTTTCAGCTCAGTCATGAGTATCCATTTTTTTTTAAAAGATTTATTTTATTTAATTAATTTAATTTAATTTTAATTTAATTTAATTTAAATAAATTAATTTAATTTATTTAATAAGTCTGTACAAAGATATGCACTTGAATGCAATGTTTATGGAGGTTGGAAACAACGGATCTACCTGGATCTGGAGCTATGTATGGGCTGTGTTGAACTGCCTGACATGAATGCTAGGAGCCAGGGTCTTCTGTAAGAGCAGGCGAAACATAACAGCTAAGCTATCTCTTCAACCTCACACATGTCCACTCTCATTATGAATATCTAGCCAGCCTTTTCTGTCCTTCTGGACAGCTCACAATAGTTTGTCTTGTAATTTTCTATTGATGTTAATTTTTTTTAAACAAAGTCTCACTATTTATCCAAGGCAGGCTTCAAACTCATAACTCTCTTAGCTCATCCTTCTAAGAGCTAGATCACAGGTGTGTACCTGTGTACCTGGCTATGGTGGTTTAAATGAAAATTACCACTAAAGGCTCCTATATTTGGATACTTGGTCCCTTGTTGGTGAATCTATCTGGAAAGGTCTAAGGCAGTGGTTCTCATCCTGGCTAATAACCAGACCCTTTAATATAGCTCCGCGTGTTGTGGTGATCCCCCAACTATAAAATTATTTTCATTGCTACTTTATAATTTTGCTACTTTTATGAATCATAATGTAAATATTTGATATGCAGGATATCTGATTTGCCTGTGAGAGGGTCATTCTACCCACAAAGGGGTTGAGAAACACTGGACTAGGAAGTAATGTCCTATTGGAAGAAGTGTATTACTGGGATTGAGCTAAGGTCTCAAAAGCCAGTACCATTCCCAGTTATCTCTCTGTGTGTTGTGGTCATTTCCTAAGATGTAAGCTCTAGGCTACTCCTCCAGCACTATGTCTCCATGCCTGCTGCCATGCTCCCCACCATGATTGTCACAGACTCTAACTCTCTGATACTGTGAGCTCCAAATTAAACTCCTTGTATAATTTGCCTTGCTCACAGTATATCTTAATCGCACCAAAACAAAAGTTATTAAAATACCATTTAGTGACCTTAGCTTTTTGATCATCAAGTACAGTTCATAGCCTCAGAAACTTGGAACAGAACAGTTGACCTGACTTAAACTCTTTAGTCAATGACCATTCATAAAATAGTTTTGGAAAATGTGGTTCAAGTTTGTATATGTTCCTCACACCATCCTCACAACTACCCCGAAACATTTTGTCCAGTTAGAAAGTTTAGATCCTCACTTGACCCACAGAGTCATTTTGGACCCCAGCTATAGGCACAGTCTCCCAAACACTTGCTTTGGGTCTTTGATGTGAATCTAATATGTCACCATATCAAGAGTTTTGTTTTGAGTTCCAGATGCATGAAAAAATTGGAATGATTTCTGTACTTTAATGTATCCACTATAGACCTTTATTACTTACTCTGTTCACTTCTTATTCATATCCCTATTCAATAAGAAGCAACTATGTGTCTACATTGGATGGGGTTCTTGGTAAGATCTAGGCAAATGTGGCCACCTATACCAACCAGAGCAAATATCACTCCAGACTCTGGTTCTTCATTTTGACCAGCAGTATGTAAAACTAGGTCACTACACTTACAGATTGCTAAGGGACCCTAGCTCAAAAAAATGAATTATAAATAAATTCAGAAATGTCCTAATTTCTGTTTGACCCAGTCTATGACCACCTACACTCTTTTGTTTTCTTACACTCCACAACTGTCTCTGTGGGCCTTCTTACACCCCAGGGCCCTAACAGGCCAACTTGAGGCTCCTGACCTATGGATGCTTTCTGGTCCCAGATGCCTAAGGAAACTCAGATTTTAACAGAAAAGTCTCTCAAGTTAGTGCTCATCCTCTTCCACACAAGTCATGAAGTGAGATGTAATAAGATTCTCTCTGCTGCTGACTGGTCTGCCAGAGGAAAAAGCCTCACCATAAGGTGCAGCTGTATTTGAGGCTCACAAAAACTGTAGGTTCAGCCTGAGAGTAGGAAAGCTCAAGTTTACCCAGCTTATCTTTCTGAAAGAACTTCTGAACAACCTGCACCCCCCCACAATCAGGCAACTGCAGCTGGGAGGTAGGAGTGAGCCAGGGTAGCATTCAGCTTGCTTCTCTGTGTTTTGCACATGGCATAAGTATTCCTGGCACCCCACACAGTAAAGCCAACATGGCTCCAGAAGGATGCACCTGGTACGGAGGCACTCCCCTAGGCGTGTCTGCATAAACCCGTTGCACACCCCTTCCCTTAAAAAGAGACTCCATGTTGCAGTCTGTCTCTCCTCCTCTCCTGCTTCTCTTCTCCTGTACCTGCCTGGGAACTCTCTTAAACTCTCATGTGGCCTTGTTCGTGTGAATGTGTGTGTGTGTGTATGTCTCTTCTCACATGTAAAACCAACACATGGGCTTTGGCGTTTGCTCTTTTCCTTCACTTTCTTTATGAATTTCCAAAATGTTTCTTGTTTCTATTCTTAGGATAAAGTCTGTTTTGTTTTATTTTCACTCTCTACTTGACAAGATCAAAGAGACAAAAGTAGCCTCTACTCCATATTACTCAGAACTCCTCTATAAATGTGTATTTGAGTTTTGTGTAAGTTCAACACTGGAATAGGATAGGGTGTCTGTGTGGGCTTATTGCATAACCTTTCTGTTCCATGGTAATTTTAGAAAGTCTGGCTTATGTGAGTATCATTCAATGCTAATGCATACTGAAGTGGAAAAAAGTCTAAGAGGAAGTGTTACAAGTCTTAAGTCATTGCTCTGTCTCTGTGACTACCACAGTGTAGCCTCAGGAGACTGTAGAACCTTCAGTCCATTTGTCTTTTCCCATTCAATGGCAAGCTGGGATTATACCTCCTCCAGGGTTTCCCATTGCTCTTAATTTTTTTAGACTTCTGTTAAGGTATAGAGATGATGCTCATTTCAGACCTAATTTATCTCTAGGAAACAGGGTTGGAGGCACCTCTTCATTGTCATGAGAAACCTTATTTATCTCCCATGGATCTGATGATGTGAGAGATGCGAGAGTGACAGGAGAGATAAGCATTTGACTGAATGACATTTTCAGTGCAGGGAATACTTGAGCCTAGCACACTGCCACATCTTACTATGCATTAGAAAGCGCAGTTGCGTATGATCCCTCTCCACCTAGCAGAATTTCTACACTATGAGTTGTAACTTTAGGTTACAGGATTCCTTCTAGACTCATGTCTGTTATCATGTAATCATTCCTTCCTGCTTCCTTCTAGATTCATGTCTGTTATCATGAAATAATGATGTAGGTTTTACCTATATCTCTTCATTTGATTCACCATGATATTACCACTGGTTTTTGACCAGCTGTTCACACTGAACCTCTGGACTTTAGTCCAGCTACAGTGTCCTTAATACTAACTGGTCTAGAATCTTGGGTACTGGTCAGTTGCTTGGTTTCCTGGGTCAGATGGCTGATGTTGGTATCATCTTTCCTTTCACATCTCTTCTGCAACTCTCTATGCTTTGGTTCATCTGTCCATTTAGCTGGAATTGATTAGCTCCACTTTAGCTCACACCTGAAGAAACACTTAAGACATGTGTTCACTATTTCTGGGGAGTTCATCCACTGTTGGAAAAGTTTACAATTCCAGGAACAGTCTTCAAAATTCATTGCTACCCAGGACTCTGATAGAAAACTTAATTAAAAATAAAGGTGATAATAGGTATTACTAATGTTTCAATGCATTGTATTGTTTATCAAGTAGCTTTTCAATGTATATTAATACCTGTAATACATGCTAGGCATTACTCCAGCTGTAATTTAAATAGTGTCCCTGAATATGTGGAAATATATTCTAGTGATGTTAGCAACCCATACACAAGTGAGTAAAACCTGGAATGGAAGATGTTAGCAGGATCACTGAACAAAAGGAAGAAGAGTTGTTGGTCTCAGAGCAGTCAGGGAAGGTGTGAGAAACAACATTTGAGTTAACTGGAGGGGCCAGTCACTCAAAAAACAAAGAAGAGGATTTGAAGCACAAGAAACAATAGATACTTACGGTTGGACCTATTTGGTGGGTTCCCAGGAACAGCAATATGATGACTATAGCTGGAGTGGAAATGCGGCCTCTCTTTCCATACTCCATGATCAAGGACTTAATTAGACATGTGTGTATGTGTGTGTGTGTGTGTGTGTGTGTGTGTGTGTGTGTGTGTGCACATGTATGCACATGTATGCATATGGATGTGTATATTAACATAATTCAGGCTATGACATTTTAAGGAGTAAGCAGTCTCAGATAGGTGACTATGAGAGAGACATTATCTGAGGTTAATGGGAAAAAATGACATTAATCACAGTTGATGTTCTGTGACACACCCCTATTAAATGCTGACTGGCTCCTACTACATACTTGTCTACCTGTTTTCACCCTTGTCTTTGTGCTTGGAAAATCATAGAAGAGACTTTAAGGTGTTTGCAAGTTTCATTTGTGTGGAGAGTCAAACATGGGGGCATCCAGCTCCTCCTTTTCTCCATGTATGAATTGCTGTCTTGAGAGCAAGAGCTTCGGTAAATACCCTGGTGCCTTGCCATGTTTCCTAGTGAGAAATATTGCTGTGACTCCTGAATAAGAGTCAAATGTTATCCTCTCTATTTAGTGGGGGTAATCTCCTCTTCTCTTCTGCCGGTCTCAGCAGCAATGTCTGGTTTGGGGGCTTCTCATTTGCACATTCTTTCCATCTTCAGAACAGAACCCAGAATAACTATCCACCTATTCACAGAGCCATGTAGTCAAGAGAGGCAACCACTTGCCACCAGTTAGAATGGCTGGAGGCAACCACTTGCCACCAGTTAGAATGGCTGGCTCAGCCAAGACCTTTCAGGTGTCAAGAACTGAAGAGTACATGCACTGATGCAGAAGGACATGTTTTGAATCCTTCCCAGACTCTGAAGTAGACATAATAGAAACCAGGTCTTTGTAATAAACAATGGAATGAACTCAGATGAATCCAATATGTTAGGCCAGGACCTATGGGAAATAACTCGATTGGCTTCAGTCTACAATGACCGAAGAACTCAGTCCATGTCAATAAAGAGGAGGAAAACTTGAGATCATCCTGGCTGCAGAAATCTCCACCTTGGAGATAGAAATAAGGAGGGTAACTGATATGTAGCTTATAAAGAATCTAAGTTTAGTGCCCAGTTATCTGGTGGCTCATCCACCCCAGGGGACCTGGTAACTTCTTCTGGCTTCTGAAGGCACCTGTACTCATGTGCACATAACTGATGGTAAATAGATATACACATACACACACACACACACACACACACACACACACACAAATAAAAGTCAAATAAATATTTAAAATTGGGGCCTCTAATTTTAGGAGGTCATTTTTAAAAAGCAGAATATTCCAAGGCTAGATCTTTATGTTTTACTTAGCAGTTACATTTATGATGCCTCCATAGATCACCTTGTACCATGCTAGGAAAATTAAACCTGTTCAGCCCTGATACTTCCTAGACAGTATGTTTCTGCTTTTAAAAAAAGGAAACCAAAGTTAAAAGTAGGAGCTGGCATCCAAATGGCATTTGAGCATAGGCCCTTTGGATGTTGAAGCTGTCACAGCAGTAATTCACAAGGGATGTCCTTTTAAAAACTGAAATTCAGAAAAAAACTAGTGAGACATCCCAAAGCTGCCCTTTGCACACCTGTTAAAATGTTCATTTTCTCGAGCTATTCATGTGCTCCTTCTATTCCACTACTCTGAAGTGGCTTGTGTGTGTGTGTGTGTGTGTGTGTGTGTCTGTGTCTGTGTGTGTTTCTCTGACATGCTCTCATTCTCATACATATGCCAGTCGTGGTGACAGATGCTACCTTCTTAGGGCTTTCCCACTATAAGGCATTTTGTGATTTTTTTTGAAAAAAAAAGAAAAAAAGAAAAGAAAAGAAAGGTGTTTTAGGTGATAAAACATTTTTAAATAAATAAAAAAAATAAAACCCAAACAATTGGAGAGTTTTCCCAGCATCCTCTGCATGGAATGAATAACATAGCCATTTCTGTCACAAGGGCTTCTTTTTTTACCTGGGCATGTAATTTCCTGGGGTTGTCTTGGTTAAATTAGATTTTAATTCTGAATTATTACTGCTGGGAATGTTCCCATGGGCCAATTCATATCTCCTGAATAATAGGATTTGATACAGAATTGAAAATGCTAGTGGAGAAAATGAAGGACACCTGTTGTGTCTCCTTTGTGGCTAAGCTGTGGGGGTGTGTTTTCTAGATGGAAAGCTGTCTATAGGTGGATAAAGGTGTCACTACAGTGTATATACATGATGTCTACAGGCAGAAAAGCAGAGCATCCCCTCAGAAGAATTATTTTTCCCCAACTTGATCTCACATATATTTTTATTTTTATTTATTATGTTTTTTTAATAAAGTTTCATTTTTATCTATGTATCCCCTTGTTCAGACTCCCTTCCCCATATATTTTTAAGCAGGAGCTCAGAGAGGTTTCATTCTGTCTCCTCACTTTATGCACTTTTCTTCTGCCATCATTTATACTTGAGAAAGGGGGGGCTGTTTTCTTGTTAAATTGTCTGAATGTATGGCATAGCTTTAAGGGGTATATGATAGATGAAGAGATTGTCTACCATGTACAAATTCTTTCTAAAAGTCTTAGCTCAAAGTTATATGGTTCTCTTTCTACATGTAGGGATAAAACTCTCTAGTGTTTTGTTTAAAATTCCCCAGAGAAACAGAACAGAACAGAACAGAACAGAATAGAATAGAATAGAAAATGGATGATAGTAGGTAGGTAAAAGATAGATAGATGGATAGATAGGTACATAGATAGATTGACAGATAGATAGATAGATAGATAGATAGATAGATAGATAGATAGATAGATAGATGAAATATATTTGTTGTAGAGAACTGGCTTTGTGACTATGGAGAATGACTAGTCTCAGAGTCTGCAGTTGTCACTCTAGCATCTCAGAGGGCCAATGATGCAACTCCAGGACAAATACAAAAACCCAAAGTCTGAAAGAAGGCCATGTTTCTATCTATATCTGTAACACAAAAGAGGCCTGCCTTTACATTCTCTTCAAGACATCCACTGATTATGTGAGGCCCACCCACACTAGGAAGGACAATCACATTTGCATAGTCTACCAAATAACATGCTGATCTCATTGGGGAAAAACATATCCAATATGCATTTTAATGATAAATTGTATATATGTGGTATTATATATGTGTGTACATATATATTATATGTGTGCATATATCATATATTTATATATATATGGTTTAGAGCATAATGCTTTGATGTTTGACATATTGATTCACTGTGGAATGGCTAAATCAAGCTAATCGGTATCTGCATTGCTGCACATGCTTTTTTGTGGTAAGAACAATTGACATCTATTCATACAACAGGAAGAAAGAATGCTAACCATAATCACAGTGACTTCTTTAAACATTATCCTCCTGTCAAACTCAGGATAACATTTAGCCAAATGTCTGGAGCTATAACTGCATGTTCACTTAAATTACTCTAGATCTCCTAATACAGTATAAAAAATGGTTCTTGGCGGGATGTAGAATTTAATATCCAACATTACCTAGCTGGCTATCTTTATTGCTCAGAGAATCATCCTGACTCTGGGTCCCCAAAACCACTCAAATCCATTAATTTTCCATGGTAAGGGATAGATTGTGGGTGTGGGAAATGCATGCCAAAGCTTTTAAAGAGCTGAAGAGCAAATTAGTTCACATTATTGGTCCTAGTCTCTTATTACTTGATGGCTTATTTACAGGTGAATTCACAAATGGGCTGTTGGGCCCAGGGAACAAAGCAGCCACAATATTGGTGAACCATAAGACATCTCTTTTTCTTCTCTGCTCCTGAGTTGCTGGCTTTGAAATGGTCTGGGAAATAGTCCTGGGAACCATCAAACACAGATATTCTGGCAGAGTTCTTGGACTCATCCCTTTCCCTTGTCACCTTCTCTTCCATCCATGTGACACAGGCAGTTCCATCAACAGCCCTCCTTCCCTCTTCTTCTGCAAACCATGGAGCATAATGAATTAAGTAAATGTTAAATGGTGTGTGGCCAAAGGAAATCAGGAAAGGAGTCAGAAGAAGAATCAAGAAGGACATAAGTGGAGGAGCAGGAGGATGAATAATTCAGTACAGGGCTTGCCAGGGATATGTACACTGCTCTGGGTAGCCTACTAAGCAGACATGCACAGTCCTCAAGCAAGGAGATTGTGATAGCCATCTTATAGATGATGAAAGGGTCAGGAGATGTCTACAGCTCTTAATTGTTGGAATCTAGACTTCAAAATGGAGCAGTCTGATTCTAAAACCTGTGCTCTGGCCTATTGTTTTTATGAATTTATTTAGAAAAAGGAAGCAGAAAGACCATTCTAAAATAGTTATTTAAGTTAACAAAGTCACAGAATTTATTATTATTAACACATTTTAGAGAGTTGCCTTTAGAGTAAAATCTGAGGCTCTGTGTGATCATGACTATCTCATTAGAGTTTACCTAAATTAAAGTGTAAATCTCAGCTTTATCATTCTGTAAATTGCTATGTTTATTGAGCATCTGGATACATGAAGTGCACAAGCCCACACTCCATAGAGGCATCTTCTCTAATATGCTGTGAATTAGTCCCTTCCCACCTCTGAGTGTATCACCTCTTATTCTTTACCTTAGGGTAGACATCACATAATGGGAGTCACTTCTGTGTCAGCCATTCTCCATGTTCTTTCTGTGATCTCCTTATTCATATCTTCCAGTAACTGGCTTTCATTCTCTTTACAACTTGTTTTTGTTTTTAAAAAAATAGAACATGATAAAACAAAAACAAACCTCTAGCCCTCTTCTTTGAATCATATCCATTCCCTGTACAAACACATACAAGGCTTACACTTTATCCTCCTCTGCCTCCTTTTCCTTTGTGATATGTCATAACTTCAGCTGTCTGATGCCGGTTATGAGAGGATCAAGAAAGTCATATCGTGTGTTGTCCACTGAGAAGACAACACTGGATTCTGTAAGGGTTCATTGACACCCTATGTAATATCCAACTGACAGGAGCTCTTGAAATGTGAAGATCATTGGGGCTTAGGAACACAAGCCGGGAGGCAGAGGTAGTTGTCATCACTGGACAACCATTTCTTCTCCTTAGTTTAACATGAAACATAATCATGGAAATTGGTAGTTCCACTGAGAGACTTGAGCACTCCTAACACCACCCTTTGGAAGACCGATTTGGACACAAACACTTGAAGAGGAGACCAAGCTAATTGGTAGCCTGCTCCAGTGCACAGAGAAGCTTTCGTATTTCTGAACTCCTCCCTGGAAACCTTCCTTGCTAGTATCAAAAAGGCACTGGGCTTTTTGAAGCTAGAGCTTGAAGCCTCATGAAAGACACTGTCTTGTACAACTGACAACTTTTCCTAACGAAAACAGAGAAGACAGATAAATCAGGTCCCTTGGGGCATATACCCTGGAGAAAGAATCTATTTTGGAAGCGATTTTCACAGCATGCATTTTTAGCATCACTTGGGCCAGCATCTTAATCGGGCTTTACTGGTGGGAAGCATTCACCTAGCAGCAGGGATTGCCATGCTAGGGATTTAATTCGAACACTTGGCAGAGGCCTAATCATAGTTAGCTTTTTTTTCTTTTATGTGTCTCTTTAAGATAAATGAGTCTGCTCCTTTATCAACAATGGCTCAAGAATCAGAAGATCCCATTTTTCACCCAGGACAGGGGATGTAGCAACTTGCACTTTATTATCCATCTCTCATTTTCTTCCCTCAAACAATCGATAAATTCTACTCTGATATCTCTTTAAAGGTTGCCTACAAGTTTCAGCTTCAGAACAATGTGCTTTCCTTGTATTTTATGACTAAATCCTTTCTGCATCTGCTATATATGTGGAGTGACTTAAAGAAGGTTTTTGTTTGTTTATTTGTTTGTTTGTTTTTTCTCCTTGGCCCACACCAATCCCCATGGACATTTTTTTTGCAAAGGTCCAAACCACCCAAGTTTTCATTATAGCGCCATAGGTGGTGACACCAGCTCCCAGAAACAGCTATAATTTGTGGTAGTTTACATAACAACCTTTTCTTCTATATCCTCCTGGAATTCAACCCCTTTGAAGAAACGACTTCAATATTAATACTATTCAAATCTACACTATGATTTATTTGGAAAGATGATTCAAGGTTTGTCCAACTTGACATAGCTAGTCAACATGAAGACAACATGTTATATTTTCCCCTGTGATTCCATGAGGTCTGTGCACTTGAATTCCCTCACAAACATTCTGTTTTAAGTGGTTTTATTTTTACTTTTATTATGTACTTGAATGCAATACCTGTTGATGTCAGAGGTGGATGTCAGCTCTCCTAGAACTGGAGTTCCAAATGGCTAGCAGCTGCCTGGTGTGGGTGCTGGGTCTGTACTAAAGTCTTCTGCAAGAGAGGTATGTCTCTGTCTGCCCCCACCCCCATGACAAAGAGTCCTGAGGAACAAACAGCCTTTTCTTAGCTTTTGAGTTGTCTGTTTTTGTCACTGGTTATTTTGAGATAGGATCTTATGCTTTAGAGCAGACTATCTTTGAGCACATAACCCATGGTGCTTCTGCATTACATATGCTAGGATTACAGGTCTGAGCCAACAACCCCAGTTTGAGAACAATCTTCAGTGTACAGAAGTGTACAAAAGCTTCATGCCAGCCTGGCCACTTTCTCCAAGGCTAATAAGCATAGCATTGGACTGAATATGCGGTATTGGAGCTCACTGACATTTAAGTCCCACTTGGGTTAATTTAGGAGCTCAAATATGGTTCCTTGTGACTAACAGAAGATGTCTCCTCTGCTATAATAAGTGAAAATATACTCCTGAGTCAGAGAGTATGAGAAATGTTTGGGGTAAAAAGGCTGCTCAGATACTGGACCTGCCTATGCAAACTGGTAGTTAGTTAAGAGAGAGAAATAGAGTATGGGAAGGCATGCTGGGGCTCTAAAGCACCTTCTCCTGGTTGGCTAAATTGCTCACAACTCACCAACATAATCAATCATAAGTGATTATGGAATATAAACCTCCATGGTCCCAGAGTAATAAAGAAGAGCCGAGTATTTCAAGTAGTAGATATTCCTTCTTCCTGGTTATTGAACGACTGTTCTGATAAAGCCCATGGACATGTCACTTGGATGAAAAAGAAGTCTTCATGGTTTGGGACCACTGAGGTTTTCAGTGTCTGTCTCCAAAGTTATAGCCTGGCTTCTTCTAAATGATACATATGGACTGTCTGATGTAATTCTCAATTTAGATATAGTAATAAACTTGATTACCAAAGTGTTTCTGGGGATGAAGGTTTAAGTCAATGTTCCAGCTAACACTGCCTGGTTCCAGAGCTTAAATTCATGGTCAGTATGTCAAAGCACTCATGTGCATGCATGTCTTACTATGGTTACTGACGAAAGCAAAGATGAGCAGTTTCTGAAAGACTGTGGGGATCAAGAAACATCTTCTCACAGAAATAGAAATAGGTGCTTTCAGAAGAGCTTTTAAGGATAAGTAGGTCTCTGTCGATTTGTCCGTAAGGAAACTTAGACTCACCTGTTTCGTGTGTGTTTTGGTAGACAACCACCCCCATTTGACTAAGTCACTTCACAACCATATAGAGCAAAGACCGCCTATCCATACATTTCTGCTGGTAGTTAGAAAATATGTAATGCTTCAGATATAGTAACCTTTAATTTCTAAATCACTTTAAGCAACCTTATGAGTGAACACAGCCCTGATTCATTGAGGTGCCAAGATGATTTAACAGTATTTCCTGTCTTTCTGTCAAAACATTTCTCCCTCCCTACCCCCCCCAGTTGTGATGCACATGCTTTATGTTAACTAGGAAGCATCAAGTATAGAAAGTAGAAACCTATAATCAGCCTGAGTGACCAAAGAAAGAAAATATGCATGAAGTTGTGATGGGCCAGCATATGACTGATAGACTCCAAAGCTGTGATGGAGACACAGTGTGTCATGCAGGGCTTCTCCTTTGCTCTTGTGTTCAACACCCATTAATGCTGACATCTGGGTTTCTAGTCCCCAGAAAAGTCAGTAGCTGCCTGTGTGGCCTCCCCACAGTCTTGATCCCCAAATATATCCTATGATAACCTTCTGTCTTGCTTCCCCTGAGAAATCATTCCTGATTTGTGATCGTCACAGAAAACAACCAGCCTGTTCCTTTAAGAGTGCCACAGAAAGGGCAAGCAACCCCAAACATCTGTCACTGGTCTCCTCTTGAACTTGCCTGTTCTCCCTGAACTGGTATTCTGAAGTAATTTGTAGGACCTCAGGCACAGCATGCTGAGCCCTGAACCAGCTTCTCTGGAAGCATTATTTCCAGCCTGTCACTCTTTTGAAAAGGACCTTGTTAAGGTTATATTTGCATACTCTAAGATTCACCTACACTGAGTGTACAATTCAGTGATTTTCAGAAAGTCTACTATTTTGCAGCTATCTCCAAAATCCAATTTTATAGAATTTCCATCACCTCAGTATAGTCCCTTGACCCCTCTGCAGTCAGTTCCCATTCCCGCACTAAGCCTTGGGCAACACTAATCTACTCTGTGTCTCTCTAGATTTGCTTCTCAGGACATTACATATAAATGGAATCATATAGTACATAGACTTTTATGTCTGGCTTCTTTTACTTGGCATAATGTTTTTTAGGTTTATTCATATTTTAGAATATATCACTATTTTATTCCTCCTTATTGCTAGCAAGCATTCCTTTTCAGGATTGGAGAATATTTTCCTTTCTTTTCTTCTTCATTTAATGGCCATTTTTGGCAATTTCTGCTTGTTTTACTCCAAATGGTGCTACAGTGAACATTTGTTGGTTATTGTATGAATGTGAGCTTGAACTATTTTGGTTAGGACTTTATACACAGTTATTTCTGGACCATATTATAATTATGTATAACAATCAATGTTTCTCAAAGTGCCCATACCACTTTACACTCTCCCCGGTACTATATTACAGATAATGTTGCTCCATATCCTTGTCATTAGGTATGCTACTCATGTGAAGTCTTCTAGCTTTTGGAGCTCCTAGAAGGGGTGATCCTGTCTGTGTTTTGGGGCCAGTTCACCTGACAGCTACCATACAGCTGGAGCATAACAGGGCAAGGGAAGATCATATTGAGTAGTTTTGTTGGGGAGATATAATTAATATTAGGCCCCCAGTTTGTTCATTTATGAAATGAAGCTAGCAGTATAAACCACCAGCTCCCCAGAGTGATAAAAAAAGGATTAATGAATATAATGTAGGTCATGTGCTTTACAGGATGCTTGGGGAAAATATAGCTTTTATTGTCAATGTTTCAATATTCACATTAATGAGCATTTCCTGGACAACCCTTTGTATAACACACATCTCTTGCCTTTCTTGTAGTTACATATGTGGGGAAGTGTGAGTGGTACACTTGACTCTTTTAGAATAAGAAATGCTACACAAATGCTTTATCTCAAAGGATCTGAAGGCTGGTGATGGAGAATGTAGATCTGAATGACTGATTATGTGATGAGATAGGAGAAGAAAAAAACTAACAAGGAGATAGGATAGAGGATGAGAAGCCCTGAGACTAGAGGCAGGGCACAGGGACTCTGAGATGCTGAGAACTGAGAGAGCTGAGTACCGCTGGCTTTGGGGCAGCAGCTATAGAGAAGACAGCCCTGGTGAAACCAGAGCATGGGAGACAGGAGCACAGGGGACTTACTATTATTAGCTAAGGGGGAAACATCTGTAAACACTCAAAAATGAAAAAGATGAAAAGATTAGGGACAGATGGGGATGGGGAGGCTGGCAGGTGAAGAATGGGGGGTGGGGAAACTGTGGTCAGGATTTACTGCATGAGAGAAGAATAAAAACAAAACAAACAAACAAAAATACAAGATGAAGAGTTTGTATGTGTGATTAGGAAGTTTCACCTTAGCACCCAGGGTGAGCTGAAGCCAGCCACAGGCTGGCCCCATACCCCACACCCTGGGCAGACAAGAGCCACTACAATGAACATGTGATGGAGAAACAGAGAAGCAGAGTGGGTCATGCACTGGGAAGAGAAGCAGAACTGAAGACAAGATGGTGGTGAGGAACAAGCTGATATGGATGGCTTCTACTGCCTTCTGGAGTCATGTGATACCTGGCCTTGTGCTGCAAAAGAGAGCCATGTCTGGGCCCATGGCTCTACCCCAGCTGAGATCTGTGTTGATGACCATGGCCCAATGTTACCACCAAAGGCTTTATGGATGCTCATGGTCTAAGCCACCATTTGAGGTTATGCTAATGTCTGAGAACTATACTGTTGCTGGTGTCATACCAATCTAAGTGCCCTGTGCTGCCACCCAGGGTTATGCTTGTGGATATCCCCGCCCAAGCTGCAGCTGACGGTCCATGTCTGTATATGTGATCCCACTCTTTGCCAGCTGCCTCAGCAGGAAAGTACCCCAATGCCCTTCTGGGAGTACTAGCCAGATTGGCATGGGCAAGGAAGAGCTGGTTTCCAGGAGCCACAATGAGAGAGCTGACCCAGCCCTACAGCTACACACACAGGAGAGATGGCTTGCAAAAGTAGTTGCAGGATCTCCATGACGCAGACAACAGCAGGATATTGGAAAGAAGTTTCAGTGAGACTCGAGCATTGATAGTGTACCAGAATCCAGAGGCCTTGAGGCATTCCAACAGCTCATTGAAATGAACATTTGCTAATAAGGCTATTTGGGCAAAGGAGCATATTGAGTGACACACACTGCAGCTCCCAAGGTTACTATGACACACGGATGTGTGATGAAGAGGTGGGAAAGGCAAAGAGGTTAAATGTACTCTCTCTCTCTCCCTCCCCCCCTCTCGCTCACACACACACACACACACACACACACACACACACACACACACACATTTTGGCAGGGAGGCTACAAGGGTGGAGGCTGGATGTGGAAAGACTGGGAAGAGAATTGGATGGGAGTACATGATGTGAAATTCCCAAAGAATCAATAAAAAGAATTACATTTGAAAGAAAAAGTTTCATCTCTATCTCTGCCACTGCTGTTTTATTATGTTTTAAAGTCTGAAAAACTACCAAGATGATTTAATACATAAATATTAAAAGTGACCATCTGTATGGAAAGAACACAGCCTGTAAATTCTAACACCCTAATACATGGGCCCAACGCTCATCATGGAGAGAAGGTAGAAAGATGCCCAGTGGTTGGGAGAGCTAGGTGAAATAGTGTCTTCTGGACATGATAGGACTGTTTACTCTTGAATTTATAGCAGCTGTGGTTGTCTGTAAAGGACTACACAAGACCAAGCCAACCAATGCTCCAGCATGGATGGGGAGGGGCACAGGAACACCCACCCCTTAGCTGAGGAACTGTTGCAGCTGACTGCTGGGCAAAGTAGGTAGAGTCAACTTTTATTAGGGCTGTGGTCCCCAGTAGGTTGACTAGATTTCAGTGATAGCATAACACCCATGGACATATGAGCAATGAGAAAAAGAGAGGGTGGGATGGTATGTGAAGTTAATGAGTAGGTGAAGGGGTCTGGGAGAAGTTGGAGGTAGAGAATGTGAAGGGACTATGATCAAATACATTGTATACATGTTTGAAATTCCCAAAGGATGTTGTATTTAAATTTTCTTATTTCTGAAAACAGTGTTTCTAAATTCTTCATTGTTAACTTCCTCTCCCCAAGATGTACTTATACTCTCTATATAAAAATACTTGTGCTTTCTAAATAGAAAACCTAAAGATTTTTTTCCATTTCTTAAACTTATTATTAAGCAGTTATTTCATGCTGGTCCTGCTCATCCTGGTTGAAAAAGCATTTCTAACAATTTGGAAGCTGGTGTAGGAGCAGACCTAACTTTAGCAATGTTGTAACCCCACTCCCAACCAAGCACTACACTTCCAAAGTAACTGAACAAAATCATCCTCTCTACGTGGTTTAGCTGATGAACATTTTGACTTTTAAAAATGTGTGAAAGTGATAAAATTCTGTAGAAATCACATTTCATATGGGCTCACCTTTGAGCTACTAAGGGATAGAGCAGTGGGCTACAGTTCTGTCAGTCACATGATCACAAGGGTCCGCAACTGCTAACCTGTGATTCTCAGTATATTATGTAAAACAAATACATTTTCTACCAGTGACATTTTCAACTTATGATCTGTTTCAACTAAATCCATAGAAAGTAACATTATTGTTAAGTTACAATGAATTTATTTAGAATGAATAAATTTTTTCACTTCAAAGCATTTGTTGAATGAGTACTCCTTCCCAGGCAAGATTTTAGAAACTGAATGTCTAACAGTGAAGAAAATAGCCCAAAGCCTTATACCCCATCAAGCCTACATTCTCATGCAGTCTTTGTATTGCCTAATATCATTTCCTGCTTGGTTCAAATCTAATTCATGCCCTACCATTAAAACTGCTTTTGGAAGAGATTGCCATGCCAATGCTTACTAAAATAGCACTTGGCTTCACTTCAAGACTCAAATGTGCTGACAGAATTAAAACCTGGCCGATGCTGATACAGCAGGAAGATCTCAGGAGCAAGAAGGCACACTTCCTTAAAACCACATCATACCACTCCACAGCTTCCAGCCCTCAAGACCAGCATCCAGATCTACTCTGCTTGGGAGTTTCCAGATGGCTTGGTATCTGACCAGACACCAGCCCCTTTCCTGTATTGGTTTCAACAAAGAGAATTGTGGTTACAATCATGTATGTGCTTCCTTGACATGGAGGGTTCTCTGCCATTCTTGAGTGAAGGATTTGCTCCTGTGAGACTGGCCCTTTGGCTAGCATGCTACATATCTTAAAGAAACTGAAATTTTACTCTTTGAACAGGGGAGAAATTCATGGGTCTTTGAAAGCACCTATTATATATTTACTAATAAATATCTCTTTACATCTTATTATGAAGAAAGTTAGACTTTGGGTCTGTTCTCCAACGACTGTCTTAGCCCTATCTTCAACTGCTTATTGTATTGAAAGATTTCACTTACACCATTTCAGGTGACTCTGATGCCAAGATATTTTAATGAATTTTGACACAGTATATTAAGGAGACACTCTAAAAGTGGATAGACATTTGTTTACCACTGTACTCTGCTCTGTTTATGCCAAAAGAGGCCAACCACATCACATTATTTAATCAACTTACACCACCAAGTATTTTTACAAGACACAGAGAGCAGGAAGGAAACTAAAAACACTAAAGCTTTTGGTACATGAGCAAGTTTGGAACCTCTAAGAAGAAACAGGAAGTTGGCAATCTTGTGGTGTGTTTGCAGTCATGAGATATATGGAGGTAAAAACTAAACTACTACTATAAGGAACTGTCTGGTTGTTGGGACAGATCTGTCTTTCTTGGACTTTGCTTATATCCTTATCTTTGCTTTTTCTTTGATTTCTTCTTTATCCCTTTATTGCAAGTTCTCACTGCTACTGGTGAGACACATATATGTCCGCCAGCCTATTACCTCTCTGACAAACTTTGGCTGCCTCCTCTGGGGCCCTGTTGGTAGAGCTGTGCGTATAAATGCCCAAAATAGGAATATCAGGAATGTGGGCCATAAAGTAGCACTGTGATTCTCTAAGATCTGTTCTCATCCATGGGCTGACATGTGCTTATAAAAAGGAATGAGGAAAAGGGCCATTGCCATTTTTGTTCCATCCCAGCAATAACAGTACTAAATGTATTGGGACACACAGCTGATAGCTGTGTAAGTGATAGAAAGCTGTTAGGAGAGTCTGAGATTTTACATCTTAGTGAAATAGGCTGAGGAGAAGATGCAATGTCCTTAAAGCAAGGAGGCTGTGGGCAGTGACTGTATGACAGGCCCACCCAGAATTGACAGGAGCTCACTGAGATTTCAATTTTCAAGTGTTACTAGGGAACAGAGAGCAATGAAACCAAAACATGTGCATAGTTTACAAATCTGTAAAACAAAAGAGGACTTTAAAATGGCATGAAAGAAAAGGAGAGAGAGCACTAGGAGACATTGAAATTGACTATCTTTGTGGATGGGTGTCATGACAACACACATCAGCTTTCCTATGACTGAAGCTTCATCATTTATACTTTGCAAGCAGGCTAGGCTGCAATGATTTTCAGGGCTGGCAAAATTTCAGTTGTTTTCATTAGTCATAATGTCAGGTTAGGGGTGACATGGGGGAATCTGAAACTACGTTGTATGCACTCTTCACTAAATCAAACTAGCAAAATAACTGGGAGAGACAGAGTTTCATGTAGTTCTGGTTGGCCTGGAACTCAGTCTATAACTAAATATGACCTTGAACTCCTGATCATCCCTCCTCCACTTCAGTCTTCTGAATACCCATGAATAAAGAAGGGAAGCTTAAATTCTGCTATGTTTTCCAATGAAATGTAACTTAAGGTAAGTAAATAATGAATGAAATGAAAGTTTTCTCAATAGAATATCCTAGCTAAGAAGTTAAAAATTAAATTAATCAGGTTATTGTCTGTTTGGAATTTCTAGTGAAAACTGTGGCTTCTTCTAACAGAGATCAGTGATAACTGATAAAATCACAGCAAGAATGCTATACACCTCTTGGTAGAAAAATATCCCACATGGCAAACAGAAAAATTACTCCATCCCTAAAATAGTCAGCCACACCCTGTTCTCAGAACCTGTAAAGCTGCTACTATTCTTAGCTAAGGGAAGTTAAAGTTGCAGATACAATTGTACAAGCAGGTTATCATAAAAGGGAAAGGTTGCCCTGAATTAACTGCCTTAGTTACTTGTCTCATTGTTACAACTGAAACACAGAATCAAACAGCTCAAGGGCACAAGAGTTTACTTTTGCTCACAATTTAAAGGCACAGTCCATATGGCAGGGAAAGTCATGGCAGCGGAAGGTTGAAGGGGCTTGTAACATTGTATCTGTATTCAAGAAGCATAGAACATGAATGGTAGTGGGCATCTCAGCCCATGGAATGGTGCCCCTCACAGTTAAGGTCAATCTTCTACTTCAATTAACCTAATCCAGGTAATCTTCACACAGATGTGCCAGGATGACACACTGTAGGGAATACCTCAGGAGTAACCCAAGCAGCTTGTCTCCTAGATTATTCTAGATCTTGTCCAGTTGACAATATTAACATGAGCCTAGGGAAGTCACAGAAAATTGGTCTATTGTCAAAGTGCGTAGTAATTATTCAACTGGCTCTTACTAACTTTGAGGGCTGAAAGAAGAATGTAGAAGCCAGACAACTGAAAAGATTTGCCTTCCATCTTCTCAAAGTAACCAGCCTTCCAGCACATGGAATTTAGAACCTTTCATAGATCATTAGGCAGAATTCTAACATTAACTTGTATTAGATACAAAATTTATGTTGTTCAACACTAATGAGTTTATGGTTTGTGGTTCATAAAAACATTAAAAACAAACACACCCCATTTACTAGAATATACTCTGGATATAGTCTTTATAGAAAACTCAGTGTATAGGTCAAGTCTCCTGATAATTTACAGAAAATACAGAAGTCAAAGGAACCTATATGAGATGATAAGGCATAGAAAGAGAAAGAAGATTGTATTTTTTAAAAAAATAAAATGAAATACACACAGACAGAGACAGACAAAGGGAGGGAGAGGGGAAAAGAATAGAGAGAGAGAGAAGGAAAGAGGGAGGGAAGACATGATAATGATATGAATGAATAAATACAGAAACCTCGTTTCTGGGAAAATGTAAGTTAGTGATTACATTACAGAAATACTGCCTGTAGACTATAGGAAATTACCTAGTATTTTGTCTATCGATCAACTAATGAAAGTAAAAAATGTCATTCAAATAAGCATATTAGTAGTTAAAATATATTATCAGTGAAGTGTAAACATTGAAATGGGCACTTGCTATTAACACAAGAATGATTGATAGGGTTTGATATTTTATGTTTGATATTAAGAAATGATTGTCAGGAAGAATTATAATCATATATATGGTATTCAGATTATTTTTGAGTTGGGGGGAATGTAGGTGGGCATGATAGGCAGCAATAACCACAAAATGATACATATTGAAGATGGGTAGAAGTCCATAAATGCTGCCAAAGATTTCTACCTTTGAGTAGAGTGTATTTTAGCATTAACATAGCAAATATCCTTTAAAGGACTAGTGACTGATTAGACTTCTCAAATGTTTGAGGAGCCAAACAAATCATGTGCAAATACTCAGTTTGACCACCAACTGTTGGCATGAAATTTCTGCAAGGACTTTTGAAAATATGATCTTTTATTTCCACTTAAAGAAACTTCCTTTTCCTTTTGCCCCTCCTGCCTCCTTTGCTCTGTGCAGCCTTGGGATGAAAGCCTCCTCTTTCTGTGCATCAGTGGCTCAGAGGCATTCTCAGAATAGAATTTGCTTGGAATAAGTGAGCAAAAAGAATAATATGCATAATTATATTGAACAATGCCTCCTGGTATTTTATATTTGTATGGATTCCCTTCATCTCACTCCTGAAAATATATATATATAAAAAAAAAGGAGGGAAGGAAGGAGAAAGCAATAACTGTTTGAATTTTTCACAGCCTGGGGTATTTTGAAATGTTAGCTCATCAAATTTTCCCTGTTCTGTCTGTGTATCTATTTCAGGATGGAATGGGGAACTTAAGAATCACAGAGAAGGGTCTGAAGCTAGAAGGAGACTCAGAATTCTTACAACCTCTCTACGCCAAAGAAATCCAGTCCCGACCAGTAAGTTTATGATAAGAAAAGAAAGCAACTGATGACCTTGCTAAACGCTGAAATGGCAGATTGGGATGATGGTTAAATTGACATTTGAACCTGAAGACTTAGGTAACACCCATTGCCGTGGTGCTATAAACAAGATTATCCCACCATGTCTCTTATCTTTGTGACATAGATGGTGGTGCCACTGTTAACCAGCTTCTAGGTGATGCTATAAACTAGGAGATAAGAAACACAGGAAAACCCTGGTACTAAGCCTGTGAAGGACAATATTACTATTATTTTTAGTTGTCAACCATCTCAAAGTCATCTGTGAGAAGAGAACTAACAAATCAGGACTTTGTTTTCATTTAAACTCATATGTTGTAGCTCATACTGTCTTGAATCAGTTCATCATTAGCAACTGTAACTTAAACATGACTGAATACTGTGTTCTGTTGAGGTACAGCATGACTATGCATGCATAATAAATGTTTTATTTAATTCAAAGGTTGGTCATTGCCACTCCATTTTACAGGTTAGTGAATTAAGATATCAATAAGTAAAATGTCCAGAATAAACTTTAAAAAAAAAAAAAAGAGCAAATATTTTGATTCTAGAAGTTTAATTCTAAGGCTTTTTTTTGTTAACTAGTCTCATGCATCAGATTTTTATTTTTCTCCCTTGTAGTAAAATGCATGATTCCTACATGATGTACCTTCATTAGGTCCAGGTTATCAAACTTGGTGGTTAATGATATTTATTGTTGTTGGGTGGGTGGGACTATGGTCTGAATGTGAGCTCTCCCCAACATTCTCGGGTGTTACCTGGTAAGTGTCCAGTTACTGGTGCTTTCTTGGGAGACTGTAAAATATTTAAGAAATGGAGCAAGTGTGTCTCTGAGGGAGAGCCTTTTAGTCCAGCTCTGCTTCCTACCACTCTGTGCTTCATAATTGTTAGATGTGTGAGTACGCACCTCACACTTCTTCCTCCACAGTTTTCAGCCCCTGCCATTCCAACCACACATAGACTTTACTGTCAAAATGTGAGCCAAAATAAATCTTCTCCTCCTATCCTTATGTCACTTCTTGTCAGATATTTTTTTGCAATGATGAGAAAGCTGATACCCATCACTTTGTTATATCGGTTTTTATTTATTTATTTTGTGAAGAAGTAGAGCTCATTGGTTCAAAATTTTTATTAAATTCTTCACTTTACATATTAAATCCTTCACTTTGCTTCACTATCCACACAAAAGCCAAGACAACTAGAAAGTTCCTCAAACCATCATTTACATAAGATGCATAGACTGACATAATTAATGAAATCCAGCAACTTAGTGTAGCAGCTCATATTATATGAGGGGCATATGAGGTCCAGGATTGTAGTAGACTGGATCTAATACATGATACAAAGTCCCTCTATTTGTAGAAATACTCCTTTCCTATCACATCTGGAATACAACTCAAAGTCCCCCAGCAAAGCCTATCAAATCTTTTTAAAATTGTTTTTAGAAAATTTATGTATGTGTCATATACACAAGTACACATGAAAAACTTCACCACAATAAAAATCATGAACATGTCTACCACCCTAAGAGTCTCTTTTCCTTTTTAAACCCTCCGTCTCACCATTCTGTCCTGCTTGTAAGAAACCATTGACCTTTGTCCTTGACCATGAACATTCATAGACCTGAAATCACATATGATGCTTATTAAAACAAACTCTTAAACTTATAATGCCTTTGCCGCTGCCTGATGCTTTTTCTAAAAACCATCTACTTGACTTATGAAAGTTCTGTCTTTTTCCTGCAATTAGGCTGTCTTGGTTTGATAGAAAGAGATATGAGACTATGGATCAAGGGTATAGATTTTTACATTTCTTTCTTGGAGAACATTGGAAGACACAGAGGGAAATGAGGATTTGTTTGCTATGAGATGGACTTTGCATATCTTTAAATTGTCACAAGGAAAAACAAGTATATTGACAGAAAATGTTAAAGGAAAACATTATCAGACCTTTAGGGCCAGTCTATAGATCCTCCTCTGTGCAGGTAGAGATTAAGGCATCTGAATAAACTATAGTTCTGCTGTCAAGAAAGATGGAAAGGATAGTCATTGGGTACCACTGAACCCCAGTCCTCACTGATGCATCATACTCCAACAATACTACTCAACACTTTTCCATTCTCCTCTTTTGAATCAGCTACAGTATCATCCCATACATTGACACTGCTCTGTTTCATGAGCATCCCCTTCTGCTCTTTCCCATCAGAAGAGACTCATGACCAGTTGACTGAGATTAAGAGCCACTCTAAGTGAGTGGAGTAATGAAGAGATAATTGTCTTTAGTTTGGTTTTCTGTTTCACTGATCTAAAAGTTGAAATCAGCTATTCACACAATGGGGTAAAATCACTACAAATTTTTGGTGGTAGTGACAATCACCTAAGTAGATAAATTTAGGGTTTTTTTATTTAAAAGTTTTTTTTTAACATATCCACCACTGTTTCCCCTCACTCCCCTTTTCCCAGTCATCTTCTAGCTTCTCCCCACCTCATCCCCCAATCCATTTCTCAGAGAAGGTAAGGACTACCAGGGTGAGAATTCTTTTTGTTTTCTGAGAAGTATACACATGTTCTTATCTCATAGGTACCCACCTATAAGCAGCATGTAAGAGTTAGGTTTTATATACATATTTTTCAGTATATACTATCTTCTTTTTGCTAATAGACCTTTAACAGATGTGTGATGACATCTCATAGCTTTAATTTGCATTTCACCAAACATTAGTAATATTCCTAAGAGCATTCTTAAGAAGCCTCTCATTCATTTGCATGGCTCAAATGACTGCTCAGATTCTTTGCCTTTCCTTAATCAAATTATTATCCTTGGTATTGAGTCCTTTGTGCTCTTTATTTATGTTTATGTCAGTTGCTTGTTAGATGCTGTGTATTATACAGATGTTTTCTTTCCCTGCAGAAGTTGGCTTCTCACTTTGATGATTATTTCCTTTGCCTTTGCCATGCAGAAGCATTTGTGTCCATTTGGTAGAATTCTGTGTATTGGTTTATATTTGCTTTTGATGCCTTTGGTTTTGGTTCTTATTTAAAAGATAAAAAATCACAGATGAGATTAACCTCTTCTTTTTTCTGTTAGCCATTTTTATAAAAGTGGGTCTTACAACTCAGTTTTAGTCCATTTTATGATGATTTTTGAGTATCAGATAAGATAAAGGTTTTACCTCCTCCTGCTTGCCTTCCTCCTTCTCTCTACCCTCACCTGTGAATGTGTACACCCAGTTTTCTTGGGACCATTTGTCAAAGGGACTGTCCTCTCTCCATCGTGGTTCTTGATTCTTGCAATAGAGATCCATGCCTGTGTGGGACTGGGTTTATTTCTGGGCATTCTGTTCTGTTTGACTGATTTGTTGGTCTGAGTTTACTTTGAGTTTACTTTGGCACCATTTTGACTGCTGTAACTATATAGTCTAATTTGCCATAAAAAACTATGGTACCTCTGTCTTTCTTTTTTATCTTGAGATTGTCTGAATGCAGACTGGCAGGTGTTAACATTCTTGGTACTTCTGTTAGAGGCAGAAACTGATTACCCATAGATATTCTTCACTCTGTCTCAAGGACATGACCGTTTTTTTGTGTATGTTTATCCTTCTAATAACTATAAGCTCAGGTTAGGAAGAAAATTGTTAATTCTGAATGTTTTGTTTGAGGAGGAAATTATCAGAACTAACTTGGGGTTATATAGAGGAATGCTGATTATTTAGTTGTAGTGAGCTATGCAAAAATCAAATGAAGGCTACAGTGGTGTCTCCTGAATAAGCCACAGCTTTAAGTCCCAGTTGAACATATTGCACACAGAACAGTATTTTCCATGCCACTTGCATGGAACATGAGCATCTTGCTGTCTTTAATTAAGAAGTTAACTGGACCATGAAATATTGCCCGGGTAAATAAAAATGATTTGTACTAAGTCAGAGTGGGACATTAGGCATCTTTGCATTTTCTTGCTCACACATAAATCAGGATAATATTACACATGAAAGGGTCATCTATAAACCTACCTGTACAGTGAAGCCAGGCACCATTCCCCCATGTATCTGCTTATGTGTTGTAATTTATTGTGGCCAATGCTTTTCAAAAAGAGCAGCTGCCTGCCTCTTTTTGAAACAGACAACAAATTATGAATAGATAAACACCAACACTAGTTGGTTTGTTTTACTGAGAAACAGATGAAAGTACTCAAAGGCTTAGTGTTGCTGTAGAATTAAAGGGACTGGTGAGGTTTTTATTCTTCTTTCAACAAGAGAAGTTGTGTTCTCTTCTTAAATTAAGTTCTGAGGACTATGGAAGACTTTGGTCAGATGTCAGTCACATTTACATTAGCCATGATTGGAGAGAAAATAGGCAAAGCTTGACCTCGGAGACCGTCTAATTGTATGACTTGAGGTTATTGCCATTCAGCTTTTCTTGAATTCTTTCTTATGTCTCATCCATCATTTTGGTCCCTTTTTTGTAGACTGGAATACTGCAAGACATTTTTTTCAAGATAATCTTATACCATAAACACTCGTTCATTCAGTATGAAATATTGGCACAGAGAATTGAAGATACCTCACAAAAACCAAAGTACAATAACATATAAGCTATAGATGATAAAATAGGGCAATATTTGGAGGAGTCTAAAGTCAAACAGGCAGCACGAATAGGCTGAGCTAGTAGAACACAAGGGAAGACTCAGAGCCTAGAGTGTGGCTGTGAATTATCCAAAGGGAAAGGATATTCCCCCTAGAACCAGAACTCTAGAATTTATCTAAAACTCTTGGCTAGGAAGAGAAGTTAATGGTGGCAAAATAGTGTTTTGGGAAGGTTACTGATTCAAAGTTGGACAGTTAAGTTCTCTTTATAATTTCCTATTGAAGAGCAGTGAACCTTTGAACAAACCCCTTTCTGTCTCCATTTCTTGATCTATTGAACATCAGTGGTTTACTGTAGCTTGTTGAAAGTCATAGCTTTCATTAAGCAGTTTTCCCTTGGAAACTCAAATCCAAAGTGATGAGGGTCTACCACCTACCTGATGCCCTTGTTACCTGCCATAAGATGCAGAGGTCCTGAGTGTGTTCCATAAACCTAGTCTGAAGACTACTAGTCTACTCCATCTCCAAGTCTGCTCCAACAGCTTGCAGATAGAGGCTTTCCCAAGATAGCCCATCCAAAATACAACCCTTGCCAGCTGGCTTTGTTTTCTTATATCACTTCATACTATATCATATCAATTTACATACTATAGGTATAAATTGTATAATTCCCTATCAACTTATACATATGAGTCCCCTGCTCCATCAAATTGCCTTAACAGCACAGACTTAGAAGTATGATACTTCAGGTATATATTTGTCCCAATATAGTAATCATTTTACTATTGGCAGGAATCTTACAATGCCATTAGTAAACCTGTAAACCTTAAATACACACACACACACACACACACACACACACACACACACACACACACCCACAGACTCTGAAGCACCACCTTTTTAAATTCAGATCCTATGTCTACCCATGTACTAGGTATGTAAGCTTGAGCAAATACCTTGATCTTTTCTTTGACTCATTTTACTCCTGGAGAAAATGGGCACAGCTGAAATCTACCTCTTAAGCTCCTTACAGCCCTGTGAAAGCTAATATATGTAGTTTATAAAACAATGTCTTAAATACAAGACCATAAGTGAATATGATAATTATGTGTTGCTACCTGGCATTTGAAGGTATTATTATTATTATTATTATTATTATTATCTTTGTTTAACTGCCAAAGTTTGTAGAATCACATCTGTGACAGGGTAGGAAGAAAAGTTTCTTTGAACCAATGAATGTTTTCATGGGTCCATACTTGTTAGTAAAAGGCACAAGTGTCTTCCTTGTGGAAGTTGGTTTGTATGTGAATTAACTATCGTTTCATGCATATGTGAAGTATTCATTCACATGGCAGATACATGAGCTACAGTGTGGCTGACAGGAGACCAATAGCTAGGTGGATGAAAGAGATAACAGTTTTGTAAAGGTAGTGAAGCCCATCACACTTTTTCTCACCCAGAGCTTACATATGTTTGGTTCATGTCATCTATAGGCAGATATAAGCTCCTAAGAATGAAAACATGCCATAGACCCAAGGTTTAAACATTAGCACTTCCAGACCTTTGAACCCCAGAGCTCCTCACCTCCATCGGTGGGCTTTAGCAATGTTATCTGGTTCCATTTGTACCAATGGCCTGTGCTGACACAGTGACTGGTACACACTGATGGAGGACAGCTCATCTGTGCTGAGACTCTTTCTTGATTACCTCTTAACATTTAAAATTTAAGAATGTAACATTTAAGAGATAACAACAACAAAATAAATAAATGCACGCCAGAGTCCTCTGTGGTTTGATCGATGTTCTTTAAATGGTGAGAAAATTCTAGTTTCAGTCCAGCGGCGTCTCAGAGCCAGTGGTGCCTGTTGAGGACTTGGGACAATAGAGCAGAGAGGAGGTAGCTTTAAGGATGATTATGTTTTGTTATTTTTGCTATTTTCCTAAAAGCTTTGTTGTTATTCATAATTAAGTTGTCAGGAAAAAAAAGTAATTTAAAATAGTTTTTTTTTTTTTTTATAATGTTTCAATCAAAACAGACTCATCTCTCATGAACACTTGTAGCACTGGGTGCTTCATAATTGTTACTGTATATTGCACTCTTGGTCTCAATTTAAAAAACCTTGTTCCTTGTCAAAAGCACAGATGATTGTTTAAAAGATGTCATTTCAAAGGTGGAAGGGAACATCTTTCTGGCCTATGAAATTATAAGCAAATCTGTATCATTCCACTGATTTTTGTGATCTTTGGAAGCAACAAAGTGTAAGCTTTTAATGCAGTGACCTGCCAATTATTACCAGTGATGTTTTAAACGGTGGTTGCCTAAAATCATAAGTACGGGGCTCTCCATCTGCACAAGGGATTCTGTTTTTACTAGCACAGTTTCTGCCCCAAGGCAAACACTAAAAGGGTCTGTGAAGGAAATGGGGCTTTTAAGACTAATAAATATTCCTCAGATGCACCTGTTGTGCGTTAGTGGGAAAGAAAGACGGAAGGGCAAGATTTGACAGCAACTGTAAGGTGAAGGAATCAGACAGACACCAGCAGCGAGGCCGTCCTCCTTGCTTGGTGCAGTAAATGGGCCTTGCTCCAGCCATGGAGCCACGGCTCCGGCATGCAGCGTCAGAGTCACAGAAATCAAACTGCCTTCTCTCAAGAGAAAAACATAAGGACAGATGGTAGAAGAATTGAAGTGTCTACCATCAAGCTATGTAGATTGGTTTTAGCCCTCAGGTGAGGCTCAATTTTGTTACTAAACATGAGGGGAATATTTACAGTGAGATGAGTTATTCTTAGGAAGTAGCTCATTAATGCATAAGAAATGGAGTCGGGTTCATTTTTCAGTTATTAGCTAGAACCATTTGTTGTCTGTTCCTCACTTCAGTTATTAACGAAGGTCCCACATTTCATAGCAATCTCGATATTTATTTTTTGCTTGGTTTTTTATCTAAGCTTTTTGAGATGTGGAAGTCACTTCTATGCTGCCCATCACTGCCACAAACACTCTAGGAGACACAGCATTGTAAGTTAGCAAAATGTGGGACAAGGAGAGCTATGATTGGAATGTGTCACCTTCATTTGACCTTTAGTGGCTTACATAAAAATGGGTCCTCTAAGAGATAATTAAGGATCATCTGATGGGATTTGAAACCATCCAAAAGGACATCATAAAGCATCTGACATTTTATGCCCATTCTGTCCTTTTCACTATTTGAGAACACATCATCCTCCCCTTGAAAGGACATAGCAGTAAGAGAGTGTCTTGGCAGCTGAGAGCAGCCCATACCATATGACTGAACTTACTTGTACATTGACCTTGGGCTCATCAGCTTTCAGAACTATGAGATGATACATTTCTATTGTTTGTGGGTTATTTTGTATGTGATAGTTTGAGTATCAGTACAAACAGGAATTGGACTGGAACAGACAAGAAGAGGTATTGTGAAAAACAAACGAATAAACAAACCAACGAGGAATTAGCAGCATGTGACAGTGTAGAAAGGACAAGTGCAACTGAGGAGATGGTTCGGTGGCAAAGCACTTGGCACACGGGAGTGACGACCTGGGTTTGAACTCCAAGAATCTGTATAAAGCCAGGCACCAAAGCATGTGACTCTCATTCCATTTCTCTGGGCTGCATGGGAGGCAGAAATGTAAGAATCCTTGTAAACTCAGGTGCTAGTCTGGTCCTTCAGTGAACCTAATTTGTGTAAATATGTTTCAGCTGGAATATCAAACTACTTAATTTCTAATGTCTAAATACTTGCTCATCTCTGAGTCTGTTGATGTGAAAAAAAAATGAAATGCTTAAAACTTACATAAATTATAAACTTCCAGAGACCTGGGCATTCTTAGTTCTGGTTCTCTATTTCAACTATCAAATCCAGAAAACACTAGGGAGTATCTTTCAGCCTACAAGTCCTTCCAAACCCCACCATAGATGTAAAAGAGAGGAAATGATTTGATATGTGTAATGGTTGTCCTGGGGCTTAATCATCTTTTGGAATCCCTTTGGAGAAAAATTGTCTCCATTCTGAATTCAACTTGCCTTTTAAATTCTTCTCCTTTTAATATGTACATTCTGATTATATTTCATTGAATTGTTTCTTCATTTTTTTTAAAGATTAAAAGTTATGTGTATGAGTGTGTGTCTGTGTGTAAGTATGTGCATGTGAGTGCAAGGGTTCATGGAAGCCAGCAGTGGGCACCAAAGTCTCTGGAGATGGAGTTACAGGTGGCTTTGACCTGACATGGGTGCTGGAAACTGAACTCAATGCTCAGCTCTTAACCCCAGAACCATCTCTCCAGCCCTGTTTCTTAATTCTTATCAACCCAAATAATACCAGAGCACACCCCGGGTATAACTGTTTTATGTTTAAAAAATAAAACCCCATATGTTTTAGATACAAGAGTGAGAATACATACCTGAGATTATGGTGCCATTTATTTTTATATTTTCAGGGTCTAGTCATTACTGGCAGATTGAGAAAGAACAATTTTTTTCCTGAACATTTATATAAATTAAAACCAAATGAAGTGTATCTGTGTGCATGTTGTTGTGAAGTTTCATTTAGGGTATTCAGTTTTTGGTTTTTATCTTGTTAAGACTTACATGTTTGGCTTTTGTGGGGCTTCTCTGAACTGGGGAGTCATCAGTCATGCTGCTATAAATACAGGTAGAATTGAATAGAATTAAGTCTTTCTTTTTGTGTGTTCCCAGTGTTGGGTGTTGTGTTACTTGCATTTCTTATTGCTGGAAAAAAAGCCTGACAGAAGCAAATTAAGGAAGAAAGAGATTATTTTGCCTCATATGTTACAGTGATATAGTCTATTATAGCAGGGAAGATATGGCATCAGGAACATACAGCTGTTGTTTACCTTACATCCACAAAAAAATAGAGTGTTGGTCTCGTGACTTTTTCACTTTTCCCTTTTATTAGGGTCAGGAGCCCAATTCATGGGCTGAATAGAGTGAAAAAGTGAAAAAATCATGTTTTCAGTATTGATGCTCTCTGGATATATTCTTACAGACACATCCAGTAGTGTATCTTAGGTGATTCTACATCCAGTAAAGGTGGCAATGGAGATTATCCATCGCAGCTGTCTATTGCTTGTTCAGACCTCTATCCATTACCTTCCTTCTTTCCATATTATCAATGTGCTTGTGGTTTTGCCATACTCTGATTTACTATTTAGCTTTACTTTTCAAATTTTGCTGTGTATTTTCTCCCTTGACTTTGATATAAATCCCTTCTGTTTAACTCTGTAGCTTTCAGCCATGCTAAAATGATACTTCTATTACCTTTTGTGAAAATGCTCTTGAAATATTTCCATTCCTCTGGGAAACAACAGGGCATGTGTAAGGGAAGTTTAGCACAAAGGCACTGTGCATGTGATTTGGGGCCAGACAGAAACCAATCTAAAGTGTGGCTTTGCCTGTTTCGCACTTTGTAACCTCTAGCATGTGATTTGACATCTTAAAACAGTGATCATTCAAATCACTGAATTTTTATGAAACCTAAATCAGTGATTATAGCAATTCACCTACTACTGTACCTGCTGCTAAACCTTGTAAAAGGGACCACTGTTATAACTTAAGACTTGGCAGGAGACAAGAACCTCAGAACAGGACTGGATAGTCCAGTACTTGGCCACTTCTGTGCTGCAGAAGACATCAATCTTCCTTGTGTTCATTTCCATTTACTAATCCCTATTAAAATGGTCAGAGGGCTGATATTGAACTCTCTCAAGATTCTACCTTCTGAGCTGAAGAAAAGGCAAAGAGAAATCTCTCTTTTCCAGAGAGAGTCATTTCCCAGAGGTGTCTGCTCAAACCATATATGCAAATAGAGGCACAATGGTTTCATGGAAAGTTATTCAGAATGCGACACGCCAGTATGAACCTTAAAGAATGTTACTGGGGCTTGCTACCCCTTGGATCCCAGGGTACACCCACAAGGAAAACAGAAACAAAGCAAAGTAGGTAGCCCCACTTGGCACAGTTGATTGACTTTAATAGGTCCTGATTATGCTGCTCATATTCCATGAAATTAAAAAGCTTACAAATGTTATGAGCCATTACCCTTCCATTTAAGGGAGCTTATGACATGTTAGAACATTTAATGAAATTCTTTTCAAAATGCCACAGGCAAACTCCATGAGATTCCATGTTGAAATGCAACTTAAGAATTATTGTGGAGAGTCTGTCCTCTTACCTGCCTGCCTTGGTCCTGGCTAAGACCCACTCAAAAGCTGAAGGAAGTTTCTCATCTTGTCAGGTTTTTCACTGCCTCTTGAATTTCACCACAACTCTTCTTCAGTTTCAGAAAACACTAGAAATAATGGTCTGTGAACATTTGAGTTTATACTTACGGTCAGTATTCAAAGCAGACTACATCTTTTATACATTAATACGTTTAAAACTTAAATCCTTTCTTGTTCAGTTTTGTCAATATATGTTGACAACTAAAAACATTAAAGCAAATATCCTAAAACTATGTTGTGAGTGCTGTCTGCAGTGAACTGTGCAGCATAATTTGTGAGATAAGCCTTGTCGTAAGACAATTAACACAAAAATAATGAGATGATTAAGCCCCAGATTAGGCAGCACTTATTATTTATACAATAATAGTTCAGAAAAAATAGTTGAAGGAGTTTATATAATATAAGATGCATAGAGAGATAAAAAGAATTAAGAGATAATGAATATTCACTGCTAGACAGTTTTTCACTTTAATTTGTATTAAGGGATAGTTATGATAATATTCATTCCCAGTACCCACATTAACATTCTAAACATCTCTCCATCTTGTTCCTAATTTTTTCTACTACTTTTTGAGATTTTATGGTCACTGAAGCTTACTAAAATCCTTGCGTATGTTTTCTGTAAGTCCTTGGTTATACTCAATTCATACTGTTTCAATAGAAAAAGAGAGACGAGGTATAAATTAGGCTCAGTAAGTGTATGAAGCAAGTAGAATTCAGATCCAGATCTGAACAAATCTGGGACTATGTTTTCTATCTGGGTGTTGATCTGCTTTGAAGAACAACTGATATCAGGGAAGCACCCAGTGCTCCTCCTTTGGTGATGACCACTTTGCAGGCTGGGGCCTCAGGGTAAAACTTCTTTTTGCAGTCAGCTGCCCATCACAATGCCTGGCACTCAATAAGTATCAAACATATACCTAATTGGTCTGTTAAAAACCTCCAACACATAGAATAATTAAACTGTGACTTTATTTGGGATTTCACTCTAGAAAGGAGTGTTGGGGAGTAACCCTCTTGTCCACATGTCCATGAAAACTGGTCAGCCCCTAATGGATGTTCTACCCCATCAAAGGTGTGATCGCCCTAGTGGTAGCACAAAGAACAAAATGCAAAGCTCCATTAACAAATTTCACATGTCTTCCCTAAGATTTTTACCCATGTCTCAAACCCCCTTGGATGTACTTTCCAGGTATATCCTTAAGTTGGTAGCTTTGAGCCTTAAAAGAATGTATCTAATTTACAACAGCAGTTGGACCCATCAGCCTCTTCCTCAATCAGCCTCTTACTTGCAAGTGGCTGGCTAGAGCTTTAGACTCATGGGGAAAATTTGGAGGGTGGGCTTGTTTCCCAGAGTGATTTGGTAGGCTGCCTGCTTTCCTCCAGAGAGAATCTCTCTGGAGATTCCTGGTTCTAGAATTACAATGTTGCACCTACACAAAACAGCAAGACAGGCACATTGTTCTTGGACAAACTAATTTATCTGGTAGTCCATAAAGATACTTCTTATTTTCTATAAGTCTTCCAAGACAGCTGTGTGTCACACTCAGTCCACATTTGTCTTGTGAAAATAGATCATACATCATTTACTCAGAAAACTCTGAGGATACACACTCTCGCCGAAAGTGACTTAGGAAAGGAAAGGCTTACGGTTTCAGGTCATAACTTGCTTCAGAGCAGTCAAGGCAGGAACTCATCCAGCTGGGCCATCACATCCACAGTCAAGTGCAAAAAGATACAGTTTCTCTGCTTTCACCTAGCTTTCCCGCATCCTATATGACTCAGGACTCTCAGCTAAGGGAATAGTGCCACCCAAAATGCTTTGAGGCTTCCCATGTCAATTAACTAAAAAGACAATCCCCCCAACAGACATATCCAGGATAACCTGATCTTGGCAACTCCTCAGTTGGAACACTATTTCCACTCTCAGCTAAGGGAATAGTGCCACCCAAAATGCTTTGAGGCTTCCCATGTCAATTAACTAAAAAGACAATCCCCCCAACAGACATATCCAGGATAACCTGATCTTGGCAACTCCTCAGTTAGAACACTATTTCCATGTGATTATAGATTTTGTTATCCTGACAGTTAAAGGCAACTGTCAAAGACATAGGAGGTGACTTTTTCCATGAGGAGTGCTTGTCCAGATTGCAGACTGGATTCACTGAAGCCTGTGTGAGGTACATTGGCTTTTCTTCTTCTAAGGGTTAATTGAACAGAAGATGTTGCATTTTCCCCCCTTGAGCCAAGCTTCTGTGGATATGATACTTTCAGAAGGCATTTTGGTTACTGATGACTCTTTCTTGGTCTTCTCATAAGCTAAAGATATCTAGAAAATTTTTTTTGAAAAACTGACATTGATCCCTAAATAAGCTAAGTGTTGGGGCTGAAATTGGCTTCACCAAGTGTTATGGTGATCTGATCTATCAATGATCTCTTTAGGGGTTTTCTTTATAATTTTCAAATCTTTTTGTTTTTGTTTGGTTTGGTTTGTTTTTTTTTGTTTTGTTTTTTTTGAGTAAATATAGTTTCTGGGCTTCAAATTCTGTTACATCTTTCAGTATTTCTTAGGTGGCAAAACTGTCAAATTGTTAGAATTAATGGGATTGTGATTTCTGTACAAGACAGAAGAGAAAAAAAAAAGCTATTATGAAATATGTACTGTTCTTTCTTTAGAAAGGGTCAGCCCCAGAAATGTGCTTGCTTTCTTCCATTCCAGAGTACTAGGAACTCTTCTGCGATGGTGATAGAAATGAGCCACTCATCTTGTGCTTCTCCCTGTAAAACAAAAACATCCCTGACAGTTGGACATCTTAATTTATTTGAGCTGTGATTGTTCATTTATACTTTGCCAAAGCTTTGTTCTACTGTGTTTTGACAAAGAAAATTAACTTGTAGAATTAAACTCAGTAATAAGTAAGTTCACTGTGATAGAATGTGTTTGAAGATTTGCATGGGATTGTATTCCTTCTCCTCATTTCTCTCTAACCTCCCATACTCCAGATCATTGCTCTGGATAGATGTCCACTTCTTCCACCTGAATGAGAAGTTTCTTTTCTTTTTTTAATATTTTTGTTTATTATTTGATGATTTTTATATCAGGTACCCCAATGAAACTCAGTTATCATTTGCACCTCAAAAGCACTAGTTCAACTATGTTCATAGCAGCATTATTCATAATAGCAAGAACCTGGAAACAACCTTGATGCCCCTCAACTGAAGAATGGATTAACAAACTGTGGTACATCTACACAATGGAATACTACTCTGCAGTAAGAAAAAATGATACCCTAAAATTCGCAGGCAAATGGATGGAGTTGAAGAATATCCTCCTGAGTGAGGTATCACAAACCCAGAAAGATAAGCAGGGGATGTACTCACTCATTAGTGGACTTAACAAAAAAAAGATGTCATTGTATACAAGAGCTCAAGGCTAGAACATAGCTAAATGACACAGTGCTTCACTTTTGCATTGAAGGCCTCTCGCAGGGGTTTGGGTGCAGAAGGACTCGTTTATTTTTTAAGGGGATGGCCACAGTAAATAAATGAGCATCATGAATGGGCTTTTTTTGTAAATGGGGAGATCATAACAGTGGGCATAATTTTGAAATCTTAATTAAAATATAATTACATCATTACCCCTCTTCCCTTTCCTTCTTTCAATCCTTGTCCACTTATTTTCTCTCAAAGTCATGGCCTCTTTTCCTTTGATTATTATTCTTACATACATATGTGGCAGTGCATGTATAAATAAACATACAAATTCAACCTTCTTTTTAGTGTTCCTTATATGTATATGGTTTTAGAGCTGACCACTTGCAAACTCATACCCAGATGTAGCAGCATGGTCTCAGCCCATGGAGAGGCTACTTTTCTCTGCAGTCATCAACTGCTTATAGTTGTTTGTCTACAGTTGAGGCCTCTGGACATTTCCTAGTTTTATAATAACATGTCTGATAGTGTTTTCACTGTTCAGGTCTTGTTTAGGCAGCCATTTGTCATGGTATCATGCATAGTAGTGAAAAGGTAAGAATTCAGAGTTTTATGTTCTTTGTTTCTTTTGGGTTTTTGTTTATTTGTTTTGCTTTCTTTCTTTAGATCCATTATCTTAAAATATATGAGAATCTGAGTCGGCTGCCTATGAATTGCCTATCAACTACAATCCATGGACTATACCTTCAGAGCTCAATAATTGCCATCCTCAGTATCCCATAGAACTTAGTACTTGTTGTTTATCAACTTAAATTTCTGTACATAATGTGAATTATGATGCCTTCATTTCTTCTTGCCCTGTATCACCTAAGACTTACAAGAAAACTCTCTCTGGGCATTTTTTATCTTTGGTATGGCACTGTCTTAAGCAATGGCACTAAGTTAAATATTGCCATTTTATGGCACTAAGCATGTGCTGAATATGACTGTTCTCTCATGGAAAAAGGTAAAGAAAGAAAGAAAAAATTGGAGGACAAAGAAATGTTCTCTTTTATACTGCCTTACCATAGCCCAGTTTCACAACTACTCCTTAGTCAAAATCTTTGCTCTACTAATTTTTTTCTTAGCAAATTCTAATTGAAATTTAATTTCAGTTAGATTGCAAATAGCAGCTGCTTCAATATTACACTCAAGAGTTGTGTGTTTTCTGAAAACTTACAAAATGAATTTTAAAAAGTCAAGACATTATTTAGGAGGCCTTTGATAAAAACTTCAGGAAAACTCTGGAAAAGTATGATGTGGTCCTTCTAAACTCCAAGCAAAAGGCTATCCATATTGTGTAGTCTTATTCTCTAACTTTTATGTATAGAATAGTTGCATTTGTTACTTTTCTATTGCTGTGATAAAATAAAGAGCCAGAAACCACTTACAAAAGAAGAGTTTAGGGCATTTGCAATTCCAGAAGGATCTGGGTCCATTATGGTGGGGAAACATGGCATCAAACGGCAGGCAAGACAGAAGAAACAGAAAGTTGAGAGCTCACATCTTCAAAAGGAATCAGGAAATAGGGAAAGGAAATGGGAAGGAATGTGAAGCTATATAATTTCCACCCATCCCCCGCCAAGTTACGTACTTCTTCCAGCAAGGCTGTACCACCTAAGCCTCCTTAAATAGCGCCACCAACTAGGTACCATGTATGCAAATACCTAAGCCTATGGAGGACATTTCTCATTCAAACCACCACAGTTCTTTCTGAAAGCTGTAAAGGGAAGAGGTGCCCCATTATGTTTTCTTCTTTATAGGAATTCTAATTCCAGTATATTTTAAAACATAAATTTTATATTAAAGAAAAAAAGAAATAATTAAAACCACTGCCTTTCTACTAGATGTGCTGAGGGAAAAAATGATGTTGGATATTGTAAGAGGTTTCCCAGGTCCTTTTGGGCCCAGAGGTTTGTACCTGGCCTGCGGCAGCTTTTGTCCTACAAAAAAATGAATCAGATGCTTATATTAACTTCATACTGTTTGGCCTATATCTCAAGAACAGTAATAGCTGTTTCATCTTAATTTAACTCATTTCCATTAATCTGTCTGCCATGTGGCCCGACCCGTGGCTCACCTGGATTCCTTGCATGTCTGTCTTCTTCGGGGGACGGATGGAGACTGACAAACTCCACCCTTCTCCTACCTGCCTGTCCTCTGATCCTCCACCCATTTCTATGGCGCTTCACATAGGCCAGACCAGTTACTTTATTTACATCATACAAAGAACATTTCCGCCACATTTCCTCTTTTCTGTCTAATCAAAAAGAAGGTTTCAATTTCCATATAGCAAAATTACAACAGAACAGCTCTCAAGCAGGAATTACAGTCACAATATCCAGTCTATTTGTATTCAGAAAATTAAAGAGAATATTCCATTATCTACCTTATCATTGTGAGTCTAAAGTTTCATATCTAATATATCTTTTAAACTAAAAAGAACTATACCTATAATCATTAAACCTTCAACCACATCAAAGACCACAGAAGGATATAATATTATCTAAATAAACAGGAAGTGCAAGCAACTTCCAAAGTCTACAAGATGACACTTGTCTGCCTGGACAGTCACGCAAAGTTCCTTTGTAATGTTGGGGCACCATCTTCAGCCTTTATGGCCCAAAGTCTCTGGCATACCTTTCAGTGATGCAGGAAACCTGACACAGTCCATCAGTTGCTTCTCCTTGTGTCCTGAAGAATGCCTGGAAATTTTTTTCTGCAAAGCAGGAACCTGAAGGACCATCTCAGCTTGTTCTGCCAATGTTCAGAGATCACTTTCCTATGGAACCTGCATGTCCAGTATATACAGCATACTGTCAAGCAGTCAATACCAGAACAGTTTCTTGTCCAGTGGCTAACTATTGCCACAAAGTAAATTTCACATGAAGCTTCTTCAATGATCATCATTTTCCTGAAATACATTGGTGCTGCCAGGAGCAGACCTGTCTCACTGTCCAGAAAAGTATAAGTTCTTAAAATAATTTAAATGTCATATTCTGCATATCTTTGAAATATTTGAAGACTACCTATCTAATTGAAATATATCTTTGTATACCTACAAAAACCTAACTAACATGACTATAAGTTTGGTTATCATAGGTGACTATTAATCGGCATTTCTCAATTACACATTACAATTTTAAATGAGTTACATCAGCATCATACCTTAATCAAGAGCAGAAAAATCCATACAGCATAACAAAATTGACCTTAAGTTTATCTCAATAAGACAAAATCCACTTATCTTTTCTAATCACTTCTATATCATATTCTCCCCACGTTTTTTTAAAAGATTGACTATGACCATTAGCCATTCATAATGAAAACAAACATTAATAAGCAATATTTTTTGGAAATTGGACGTAGCTTTCTTTCTTTTACTACTTCCTGCTGACAAAGGATGATGGCAGTCTCATGGGGTCTTGAGGATGGATCACCTCAACTGGCATCTTAGAAGCCGAGAATGTTCAGGTGGCCTTGACAAATGAAACCACATTTGCCTGGAACCAATCCACAGGTTTTGATGTTCTGTGGAGACAAAAACAGAAACTCTTTTCCCAAGCTACATATTCTTATAAACAAATTTCAAAGTCAAGATATCTTTAAAGTATATGTATTTGTTAATTTAGCAGCCTTAGCAATCAACCATCTTTCTGCAGTTAGTTCATTGAAAGTTAAAAAATTAAAAGAAAACACAATAACCATAATCTAGACTCTCTGTTTATCTGCTATCTTTATGTGGCCTTTAACTTTATTTCCTATTTCTCTTTCTTAAAGGGCTTTCTTTACTCTCTCTCTCTCTGAAGTCTATGTGTATTTTACATATATTGTACCCCATTTAGAGGTTTCGTGAGTCTAAATCTGTTTTATTGAGAATCCTTAGTCATTTTCTAACCCAAAGAGCTTTTAAAATGTCAGTATCACTTTAATTGCTGCCTCCGCCCCTTTCGGCGGCTTCTCAATATGGCAGAGGTGCCCACTGCATCTCTCTCGCAGACTAAGCGAGCAGACTAAGGAAATGCTGCTACCAGAAATACTGTTTTTGACTCTCTTTCCTTTCTGTTCAGTATAAACAGAAACCTTAAATCAATCACACTTATTCCAAGCCTTCCATGAAATGTATGGGTTTAAGCTGTGTGCCCACGGATGCACCATTTTTAAACTCCTGCCTGAACTCTGCACTGTCTATGTACAACAAATCAATTCAAATATGCAATTCAGAAAGATGTTTTTGGCTGTTTCAGTGATCTAGAACGCTCTTTAAGCTTTTTAAACTTTCTCAGGCTTTATGCGAGTGTTTGACCCACCCAGGGACACCATCTGTTGTAAAAGGTTTCCCGGGCCCTTTTGGCCCGGAGGTTTGTACCTGGCCCACGGCTTTTGTCTCACAAAGAAATGAATCAGACTCTTATATTACTTCATACTGTTTGGCCCATGTCTCAAGCACATTACTAGCTAGCTCTTTCATCTTAAATCAATCCATTTCTATTAATTTGTCTGCCATGTGGCCCAGCCCATGGCTCACCTGTATTTCTTACATGGGTCTTCCTCGGGGTCGGATGGAGACTGACTAACTCTACCCTTCTCCTACCTGCCTGTCCTCTGATCCTCCAACCATTTCTATGGCGCTTCACATAGGCCAAACCAGTTACTTTATTTACAGCATATAGAGAACATTCCACCACAGTAGGACTTGTCCAAGTTTCATTTTGCTCAATCATAATATAAGAGTATGGGGTTGTAAAACACAGCATGGTGACTACAGTGAAAGGCCCACTTTCTCTTACGTTCACAACACTTTTTGGAAAGAAGATATAATGCTAGACCTATCATTAGGAAGAGAAGCAAACTCTGAGTAGTTTCTAAGATTTCAAAGCTTTAGATATGATTAGGACTCTTAACTCTAAACCCTGTGACTCTAGAGTTCACATCCCTGACATGGTATTATATTGGTACGTATTTTTTCCAAGCTTGTTATGACTAGAAATAATATATCTTTATATACTATAAAAAATGTGCCTGTTGCAGCATTTTTCTCAGATAGACGCTACAATAATGAGGCAGATGTGATAAAATCAGGGGTGGTTCTCTAATTTTTGTTTAAATGCTTTTAAGAAAAACTATAGAATCTTGTCTAGGGAAGATACTGAGCCTTTAGCACAGTTAGGGCACAGTAAAAGGGTACATTATGAGAAATATTGAATCTCATATTTATGGAGACCTGGGAATTATTCAAACCTTCTACATGTGAATTAATATCTACATTATAATAATCATATAAAATAAAAATATTGGCATAGGCATTCTAAATATGAGGAAACAGAGCTTTAGGGAAGCTAAAAGATTTCTGAAGGAAACCAAAAATTAAATCAATCAACCAATCTCTCTCTCTCTCCCTCTTTCTCTTTCTCTCTCCCCCCCTCACTGTGGTGGGGGGCATGGGCGAGTGTGTGTGTGTGTGTGTGTGTGTGTGTGTGTGTGTTGGAAGGAAGCAAAAGAGTCTAACTTTTAAAATGTATTTAGGCAAACCCCACTATTCCTCACCTTCCCATGCCATTTTGTCAACCATTTCTCCCACTTACACTAATCTCTGCAATGTTCTACAAAACAGTTTAGTTGGTGTTGATTGAATTAATATAGTCACTTTGAATCCTGCCTGTACATGCAAGAATTTATCACAATTATTTATCTGCCTCATATGCATACACTCTGACTTACTGCAATGAGTTTGCATGACTACAACCCTTTTGGGAAAAGTAAAAGCTTTTAAATAAAGCTCTTCTTCATATGCTATCTGGCAAATACTGGAGATATTAGCATGTATAAGTTCTTTAGGAGCTCAGGGAAGCTGATGTTATCATCACTTCTCTATTACAGGTAAAAAGGCAAGGGAAGTGAGCCTAAGAGAGCAGTGAGCCTGAGAGAGATGGACAAGCCTGTCTTAAAGCTAATCAGATAAGGGCCAGCATCCCCACTTAGGAAGTGAGCCCTGAATTTTCCTCTTTGCTGCCTTTAGCCCTCACCAAATGCATGGGTTCTATTCTGCTTTCTTGTAGTCTGGTGTCTTGTAGCAAAGCACTATTCAGAGTATAGCAGTAAATCAGTAAATCAGAGAAAGAACTCCAAAATAGAAGAGCCAATCATTTATCCTATAGTCTTCTGAGTTAAGCTCAGAGGCCAGAGAACCTTTCCATGTACATGGACTCTGGTGGACAAAGACAAATAGCCTGGTTTTAGACAAAAGGCCTAAGTATCCGAGATTTAAAACCCAAGAGGATTCTAATTCTGAGAAACTTCCTAAGGCAGATGTTGCTTTATGAGCTATGAATGTCAGTTGTCAGCCTGGCTAGCCTCTCCTTCACTATGGTTCTTCAATCTGTTGACATTTGAGACTATAAGATTCCTTATCACAAAAGGCAGTCCTATAAAGTACAGTATCATTGACTTCTACCCAATCTATGTAAGCAGGACCTTATATGTACCAGTCAATACAATGAGAAATATTCTACAAGTCACCTCCAAACACTACAATAGATGCAGAAATAATGACAACAAATATATTTGTTCATCCACAGATTCTAGCTAAATGGTGCTCATTCTTTAACATCATGTGAATGCAGGTCTCTTTCCCAGTAGCAAAGCAAGACTACTGTCTGAGGGGCTTCAATTGACATGATGACATGTCAGAGGATGCTTGCTCTCTGATAGACATATTCTAAACCTTGTTGACTTAAAATTCACTCATCTTTTCCATGGACAAGTCACTAACTCACCTTGAGCCTACAGTGTTCCTCTCTGAAAACTAGACAGAATAATAACAGCTAACACAGGTTTTGTTGAGACATTTATATTTTCTTTATTTTTTATTTATTTTAAAAGGTTTTTTATATATACCACTGCTCCCCCTCCATTCCTTCCTCTCAGTCCCTCCCAGTCCTCCCTCAGCCTTCCCCTATCTGTTCCCCAAGGAAGGCTAGGAGACCTGTTTAAATGAGAAAAACAAAGTGAGAGGATGGCCAAATACATAGTAAGTGATTCACCTCTACCTCTAGGGAGTCAGAGACCTCTAGGGCTCCACAAACCCATAGATGCAGAAACCCCACTGATGGCTTTACTTATAGAGTGAAAGTAAAAAAGTGGCCATAGAAGAGGCCATTCTTTTGTGATCCTAAATCCTTCCACAGCTTCTGGTGGGGTCTGTGGAGTCACACCAAAGTATGGACTCCTGAGCCTCTCCTGCAGTCCTGAGATTAAAGGATTTGAGAGATTAATGGCATCTCTTCAGGAAGTAGCTTTGAGAGCTCAGTTGGGTAGATTCCAGGGAATGAGGATTTTCTGAAACAAATCCCACCTCTGAAAAGCAAGATGTATGAGTGCTTACACAGAAGGCTGGGAGTGGGATTCATTTTCAGAGTGAAGATCTCAGATACCCAGTTCATGTGAGACTATCCAGGGACAGGAAACAGCCAGGCTGCTAGAGTTCAGAAGACTGGTTTTATAATGCTGTGCTTTCTACATCCAGTGAGACCTTCAACAGGTCACCCAGTTCACTTGGACATTAGTTTACTTTTTGACTAAATAATAATAAGATTATTTGAAAACCGTCTGGTTGTAAAATTTAAAAATTGCTGATTCATAAAATCCTAAGTGTCTGACTTGGCCAAATTTGAGAATTACTAGACTCAAATTTTTAACAGTCAGCCTACAGTTGACCCTGTGGTAGGACAGGAAATGCTGGCTAAATGAATGTGCATCGCTGACACAAGGGACTGTCCAAGAATGGTTACCTAGAGTAGTACCGGATTGTCAAAACTGGTTCCAGCCAACTCCAAATTTACCAGACCTCAAGATTTCCAAGACTAGATCCTGGCTGAACATCTGAGGCTCCACAGTTCCTCTAATCCAGGGGCATTTCCTTCTTTCCAAGCCCAGAACATCTGGATGTGAAGTGATGGTTTCCCTGAGTCTATGTTTCTCAGTCTAAGCGAATAAATGGTTCAGACAGTTCAAAGGGTTCTAGAAAGATCAAACACTGAGGGACAGGGCATGGTGACCAGGAGAAACACTTTCTTCATTCATGCTGCTACTAGACATTTTCTTTTTAAGTTCTTTTTCTATATTCATTTTACTTGTGTGGATATTTTGCCTAAATGCATCTCTATTCCCTTATGCATGCAGTACCTATGAAAGACAGAAGAGGGTATCAGGTCCCTGGAACTGGAGTAACAGGCAGTTGGGAACTACTGTGTAGGTGCTGAAAACTGAACCCAGCTTCTTTGGAAGAATATCCAGTGGGAGTCATCACTTCATCCCAACAGTTTCTGGATTAAAACTATGCTACTTGGCTGAGAAAAGATAATATTCTATACAACATTATCTAAAGAAGAAAAAAAGTCTAGCAAGAAGTTTGTAGAAAATAAAACGAGGTTTATCAAGAACAAGTAGTAAAGACAATAGCTTGGTCTGCATGAAAGGAAAGGGTCAAGTTTAGCCCCTGCATGTGGCCACACAGACAGCATGCTCACCCATCATTCTGCTGTCCTCAGAATGCTGACACCATCATCAGAATGCTGAAAATGAAGACTTCCAGCCCATATGAGCACTGCTTTCACCCTACAAATCATCACACCCTACAGTTTGGCCCATTTGACCTTTGCTTCCATGTAACATTTTTGTGTGGACACTAATAAATGGACTTAAAACAAGAAGTCAGGATGGTTTTACCATTAGCAAAGAAGGCAAAGATTAGCTTTTTAGAGAAAACACAATGGTGCTAGACAAGGATAACAATTTTGACATAACATAATCATTGGATCTGGGGTCTATTCCCAGGACCTACACAGTGGCTGCCTGACAACTGACTCTTACTCCAGTCCCAGAGGTCCTGACAACCTCTTCTGATCTGCATGGATACTTAATGCACATGCTATAGAGATATGCAGAAAGGCAAAATATTCACATACATAAAAATAAATTAATAAACAAAAATAATGACTAAATGGATAAAAATATTTCATAAAAACACTGTTTGGTAGGGCAAGGAGTGCTTCTAACATAAGTTAAGGAATAGAATAAATAGGTTTAAAACACATTATCAAAGAAATTACTAAACAGTGAATAAAGATATGACATGATTTATTATATGTTATGTTTGTTTTAGGGAATCACTTTTTTTTATTCTTTTCTATTGCCTTGCTTTTCCCAACCCCAAGAAAAAGTAGCTTTCCCTTCTGAGTCTGAAGGTCAGCAAATGTGTATGGGTATGTGCACATTTCATCATTAAGTGTTTTGAATACCACTATCCCTGCTGCTGTGATAAACTCTACAGGTGTGAGGAAGACAACACAAAATACATTTCCTTAAAATTGCTTTTGTTTTAGTAAATCTTATGGTTCAAATCCTATATAAAATAAATATAAAAATCAAAATGAATTGACAGGATAAGAAAAAATCTTGTGGAATAAATGTCTTGGTTTTTTTTATTACAAAAAATGTGTTAAATATAATCTGGTCAGATGGGGCTAATATTGAGCTAATAGCAATGGAAACAGGGTTTGGAGAGCATCAAACACATCTTGACACCATACTTGGAGTCCAACAGCCACACAGACTACTGAACAAAACCTTAGCCTGAGGGAATTAGTTGTAGTTAGTGAAAAACTAACTGTGAAGCCTGATCATCAGGGGATATTTGCTGCAACCTCAGTCAGTGGACTGAATTAGATGTTGGCGTATAAGGGGAAATACATTGAATTTCAAATGAGAAATGGAAATTCAGGTTCCAATTCTTTCCATTTAAATTCTTTGTGTTTATGATTACCCAACAGCCTAGTTATTTATTTAAAAGTGGTTCTGAGATTGTGTCTTCTACATAGGGCAGGGAAACAGCAGCCATGAAAATTTCCCATCTGGTTACCTAAACAAGACCTGAGCAATGACAATACCAGTTGATATGCCAGTGCAGATAAGGGCTATCTCCCAAGGTCCCACCCCTGGATGAAGAGCTATAGACACTGATGGCTACTGAGAGGGAGACAATCAGTGTTTCCCATGGCTGAGCTTCCTAACTGGTTATCTAATAGTAAGCCATCAGCCCAAAAAACACATACATATGTACAGCACTAAAATGACTCAATTGCATTTATATTATTATATCTACTATTATATCTACAAATACATAACAATAGTGGTTATAAAAACAATAGAAAATAATACATAGAAGTAGAGGTAGGGAACAGAGATGAGTGGGAGCATGGTATAACAATACAAGGCTGAAGATGATCAAAGTATATTGTACACATGTATCAAATGTCATAATGACATTTGAGCTTGTGCAGTTGATAAAGGCCAATCAAATGGGAAAATAGTTCTTTTTGGTGTTGGCTCCCTTTATTGACATTTGTTCTTTTTACCTTGACAGAAACATTTACAATCACTATTGTCTTCTTCATTTTTTCAGACTTTTGTAACTTTCATACTATTCACATTTAAGGCTTGATAACTCTCTGATGAAGTCTGTTCTGTGCATTCTAGGGTGTTTAGCAGAACCCCCATCTTCACCAACTTGATTACCAGTATAGCCCCTGAATTGTAGTGGCGAAAATATCCCTAGACCTTGCCAGATATCCCAAGACAGAAAACTCTGGTTGAAAAAAAAATACTATTCCATTTTGGGCCTAGTGGGCATGGGACTGCAAGGTTAGCTATTTGGGAGGTAGAGGCAAAAGAATCTCATATTCAAGGTTTGCTCAAGCAGGAGCATTCAAAGGCAGCCCAGGCAACTTAGTGAAATCCTGCTTCAAAGTATAAAGTAAAAACTTGATAGGGGTATAACTGAGTGCTAGAGTACTTGGCTTAGCCTATGTGAGGTCTTTATGGATGAAGAGGAGAGAAAAACTGCAATTCCAGGTATTTTATAAATTAGAAATCACTGTGCCAATAACACCAATTGGAATAAGAGTTAATTTTATATTCTATAAAAATTTTGTAAAGTGAGGTTGAGTGTCCCTGACAAATATTCATGAAAAAAAGTAATCAGATTTGTGCAACATATCCTGAGTTCTGTGGGTGTACCTTTCCCGTTCTGAGCCAATCCCAATTCAAATAGATTGTGTTTGGGCAATAAAAATTCTAACTGAACACAAGTTTCTTCAAAACAAAATAAAAGCATCGAAGAGAAGAATTTGCTGAGCAAGCGGAGAGAGAAAATTGCATGAGAGTTTAAGAAAACACATTCTTAAGGGAAATTGGATGTTATTCAACTATGGTTTGAAACTTTCTCCACTCGGCTCTGAACAGAAGTGGCTGAGACACTAGCTGAGTGGATGAACTTGACCAAGGTATTTGTCTCCCTGTGCAGTTTTCTTCTCAATGTAATTGAGACAATAAAACATTCTTAGAACACTGGTAGTGTGTATGTGAGACAGTGTATACAGGAAAGGACCTAGAAGACTTAAAACAGTCAATGGGAATGAGGTAGGGACTTGATTTCCTGATAGAAAAATGTAAAAGGCTCAACAAAATGAAGGAAAGGGGTGGTCCCTGGAAAAAGGGAAGTCAAGGCTGGGTTCAGATCTTGCCAAAATATCAAGATTTCCTTAAAGATGATGAAAAATCTGAACCATTTCTCTGGGTAAACACCATGGCACTTTGAAATTTAGATCCTCTCTCTGTTCTGTAAAGTCTGGTTAGGGTTAGGGTTAGGGTAGGTCTGAATTGATCATCTATAGAAATGATCAATTCAGACAAATTATTTAGAGGATTCCTTCCAACCTCCTCATTCTCTTTTTCATAACAAAGGGAGAAATGGAGTAACAAACCTCCAGAAATAAAGAAAAACAACCCACATTTAAGAGATACATCCAATATTTTTTACACTACTGGTAGGTATGCATTTAAACATGATTTTACCTTGTTCAAGGTATGATAGGTATCATCCTTGATCACAGACAGTACTGAAGAATGCAGCCATTCTATGGAATTTTTCCATTAAAAAGAGGTGGGGCATTGCCATGAGCAAGGCAAGATGGTCTTGGGCTGTCAGCCTAGACATGAACCTCATGGAATTTTATAGTCCTGGATTATAAAACCTTAACAGTGATGTTATATTTAACATATTTGGTTACAAATATTCACCTGTCTCCTCAAACACACTTGTAAAGAACCTACTATAATGCAGAGCATGGACTTCTTTTGGTACCCTTGCAGAGACTGTGGGGTGGATAAGAGTGTAGGGACCTTGAAGGACTTCCTTCACATTTGCTAGATGTGTTCTACTGCAATAGATTGGTTTACCAGATTGAAAGATATGTACTGTGTAATCTGTTTTACTTTGCTTTCTCATTCCTGTAAGCATCCTCACTGTCTCAACTATTGATTACAGCACTGTTTTTTTCTTGGCTACTGGATCCTAGATTCTTACTTCATATGCTATGTGTTCATCAATAGTTTTTCAGCTCTTGGCTCTCTGTTGGAGCCCACAAATGACTCCACAGTGTTTCTTGATTCCATTGTGACTCAAAGTTAGAGAGTTCAAGCTTATTTTACTTTTCAAATCTGAGTGTTTCACCAAAAGACATGCTTAGCAGATGTCTTACTCTCCAAGACTGTATACCAGAATGCTTTGCGATAAGGCATGGTTATTAGATGTTTTGTAAATTAAGGAAGGTGTTTATGCTTGTCTGTACTTTGAACTATGGTATCCTAGAGAGGGGGAGGTCTTTGCCTCCCCTGCATTGGATAAAAAAAGGCTCTGAGAAATAAACTCAGGGCTGTTATGGTATTGAGTGAGAGTTCTTCTGATCTTATTTTTATGTCTCTGTCTATTCTTCTGTCTTTAATATTTCTCAATCCTCACTTCCCTCTATCAGGACTTTTCAAAAAGGCTGGGCAGGACCCAGGAGCTTTCTGTGTCATTGACAAAAATCATGGTGCTATCATACAATGAAACTAAAATTCTAGGTGTCCAAACATTTTCCACTAAATAATACTGTCTCCATGATTGGCTGACAGCTACTGCCATCAGGAAAATTAATATGTCATTGATGATCAAAAATTGAACAGATAGCATTTACCCTTATAAGAATTATACCTAAAGTTATTTAATCCTACTGTAAGCCAGGCTTAAGTCCAAATCATCTTCACCAGAGCTTCTGGGAACTTTCTACTGTGATCGTACGCCAGCTTCACAGACAGAGGGGGCTGAAGTGCAGGAAACAGAAATGAAGGTTGGTGCACAGTTGGATAGGTAAACCCAAGATCTCAGAAAGTCTCTGGCAAGTCACAGTCACTGCACTACCTCTCATAGTCTCAGCACAAGCTTCCAAGTGGTGCAGATTCTAAAAGAATCATATTTGCCTCACAACAGATGTGTGACATGTGACATTAGTTCTAGAAACTTCTACAGATGGTACCAAAGTCCATGCAGGCTAAAAATTCATTATGGAAATTGATGTTGTATTCACAAGTAATATACACATATCCTTCCAGATTCTTTTTTTCTTATTGCTTGAGAATTTTATACATGTGTATGACTTGTTTGGCTCAAACTTGCCCCCATTCCAACCTCTGTGATTTTCCTCCTATTTCCACCCAACTTTATGTGCTATACTTTCAAACCCACTGAGTCCATGTAATGTTGTCTGCTTGTACATGCAAACAGAAATACCTACCTACTTCAGCATGGGTAGCCTCTCATGGACTACATTCCTAAAAACAACCAACTATCCCCAATCAGCCATCAGTTGGGAATAGTACTTCCAATAGGCATGGGACATACTGAGTACCTCCTTCCCATCCATGCTGAGATATATGGATGCCTTAATCTTGTGCCAGTCTTGTGCATGCTGTTGTAAGTGCTACTTAAGCCTGTCCTGGACAAGAAAATGTATGTATGTGTTCAATATAGATGTGACCTGTAAATACATTTTATAAGCATGTCTGGAAAAGCCTGGGGAACTAAACCTTGAAGATACCAAAGGCTGATAGCAAAGACAAGGTTTATTTCCTCTCTGAGCCAATGAGAAAGGCCTTGGGGAAGAGGTGAGATTTGATCTCCTGAGGGAACAAGGGTTTGGATGTGCAGAAGTGGGGAAATAGACTTTGGGAGAGATGCATTTTCCAGCAGTGAGCAGAAAAGGGAATGATGCAGAAGAGTGCCTCCAGAGGGTCATTGTACAGGTAATGAACTCTAGGATGACTTGCACTCCTTGTTCTCACTGTTGCCAGTGTGGGAACTGGCAGTGCAGTGGGAAAGCTGACTTTATGCCCATTGATTTACCCTCATATCTCTCCATCCACATATACATCACTGAGCGCTCTGGTCCAAGAGTCAGTGAAGGGAGGTTTATGACTCAATTTTATTCTTCGTCTTGTTCAGACAAGTGGCTCCCATTGTGGAGGAGTCATCTAAAATAAAACATCATTATCAGGGACCCTTTCCTGGCTGGTGGTTTCCTTTGAGTTAAGGTTCAAAGACCTGTCTTAGAAACATTTCCTTGGTGAACTTAAGAGTCCATTATCAGCAAAACATCATTGCTGAAATCAGTAAGAATGGCTTTTAGTTTTTATATAATTACATCATTTTTCTCTTTTCCCTCCAGTTTCTCCCACGTACCCACCCTCATCCTGAACAAGGATGGCACCAACAGACATGCTAGTATATAGTTTTTTAAACGAGATAAGAAGAGATGACTATGGGAAGCTGACGCTTGCATGAATGGTCACTTTTTTTTTTCTTGCCTTTGTATTGAGATCTTTGCTTTTGTTTATAGAAAAAGGTTTTTTGTATGGTGCACATATTTTCTCATTCCAATGTTCTGCCCTTCCAGTATTTGGGTATACTAAGCAGGATCCTGTTACCAAATGGTTGCTGAACTTGTCTCCCAGTCACCCCACTTATTTAGACCCATCCCCGGAACAACACAAACAACTTCCTTTTCCAGCAGGTTTTTTTCACAGGGAGGCTATAAGGTAATTTATGGCCTCATCCCTTCTCTCATGCAGATCTCTACAGAGATCACAATAGTAGATGAATTTGGAGAAACATTTAATTTTCAACCTGTGCCATTTGGCTTTGTTTCCCTTAGCATTTATCCCTATCAAGAATATTATTCACTTACTTACTTTTTGTTTGATGATATACCTTGTCTATACACACACACACACACACACACACACTCATTCACGGGAGCCCACCTGTGCTTGTACACTCTCTCTGAATCAATACCGTTCTTTTGTTTTGCTGAAGTGTATTTGGAAAATACAGTAATGAAATAAAAATGAATCATCTGTTCAGACTTAAGACCAATCCTGAGTCAAGTGGAGTCAGTGTGGGGTCAGGTTGCTGAGACATACCTCACCTAGCCTTAGCTTCTTTTCCTTTCTTTCTTCAGCTTCCTTTGATGGTGCCTGCGTAAATCATGACACATAGTGATCTGTATTCCAAGTCTCAGAGAAATAGCTGCTTTTGTGTAACTATAGTTACAAATTATACTCTGAAGACACATTTATAAATCCAGTTGTGTGCTCCATGCTTTAGGTAGCTGATTTCACTGGGTTCTGGGGTAGAGGAGTTGTGGTCAGCCATAAGCACACCTCATTTGTATATGGTTAATGTATTGTGTCTCCTCTATTGTGGCTGTTTCTTAGTTGTTCTGGAATAGTGTCCTTGATTTCTCTCTTTGCAAACAGACAGCCTTCATTTGAGAAAATAAAGCATGTTTCTGAACTTTCCATCTGCAGACTTTCTCTGTTTTCAGTATTTCCCTGGGAAGTCTGCAGTTGGCTGATCATTTTCAGCCTGCAACCCATGTAGCTACATCAGCAGCTGAGGAGATACTGAAGACTCCATAGCAACACCATCTGTGCATTCACAGAATGTTTTTCTCTCAGATAAAGATGGGAAGTATTAGTCATAATTAAGCAAGTTGCATTCTGGGACCAGTATCTGATTTGACTTGCCAGGGTTTCTGTACTGATAAGTAACCCAGGATCATGTGGGCATTAATGAATTCACAGGAAGCTAAAAGGAACACTGTTGTTCTAGGCTTCAGTTTTTCAAACTACAAAGGAGTCTGCAAACAAATGCTGGAACCAGATTCAGCCTGTAACCTCTTTATGTAAAAAAAGTTTTATTAGAACATATCCATACCAATTCATTTCTATATTCTCCATGACTCTTTTAGAAAACATTCAAAATGAATTAGTTATAATGAGAAATAGTTTGCAAAGACTAGAATATTTGCTGACTCTTTATACATAAAATTAACCCTTGGTTTTCCTAGAATTGTTAAAAGAACTTTTGTGTGGTCACACAATCAATCTGACTTTCAAATGCAGCCCATGTCTGCTTGATTTAAAATTGTTAACTTATAATGCAGTACCATCTCCATAATGTGACAATTCTTTCCATCCTGCCCCAACTAAGCAGAACATAGTGATTCCTCTCTGCTCTCCTGAAACCCAGTCAACAGACCTGAATGCTTACATGTGGGTCACTATGTAACTTTGATAGCTGTTATATCCTCTAAGATGTGAATGAAACATTGTCAGTATAGACAAATTTAGATAGTTGCCCATCAGAAGTATTATTTTGTATTAAAATTATTCTTTGAGATTATCAAATTACAATATAATTTGACTATATTCACCCTCTCCTCAACTCTTTCCAGATCTATCACCACCTTGCTACCCACTCAACTTTGTGTTCTTTTAAATCAAAGCAAAAGATCAATTCCAATTCAGGCTGCCCATATGCTCTTCTTGTGTAACCATCCACTAGAGCCCAGCACATCAGAGGTACAGGTACGTGTTTAGATGATTCCTCAACTTGTTCCTTTGGCAAACAAAGGCTTGAACATCCAGGAAAGATGGACCACCAACACTCAAAGAAAGTAAAAGTGAACACTTTATTCCTACTGATTGAAGAGGCCCTAAGGCTGGGAGTTCCTAAGCAGGCACTCGCTTGGCCATGTTAGAGAGCCCTTGTCTCCTTTCTGTTTCCCTACTGGTCTTTAAACACCTGCCCCCATACCTTCCCACCATTGCTGTTTCTCAATGTCTTTCTGGTACACAAATTTGCCATCTTTGGGAGGCTTTCTTCACTTTCTCAGACTACCTTTGTTTCCCTAATGTTACCTTCCAAATCCACTTGTAGACCTACCAGAAGTGATACCCTCAAAGAATACTGAGTTTCCTTTTCCTGCCATCTACCAGTTGCCATTAACTCCAAAACATCTTCTCCACTGCCCTCTCCATGCTGGAATTTCATCTGGCTTGCACTTCCACAGGTCTTATGTATGCTGTCACAACTGATCTTTCATTATTTTTTGTTCACAATTCTCTGCAGTGGTGTCCAGGTGGAAAAATATGTGAAAAATATACAAATGGGTTGGTGAAGGTACTGCATGAGGGGTTAGCAAAGAGACTTGAAAGTATTACTTGGTCTTTCTTTGAGTAGTGGTTAGGGACATAGTTTCTGGACCCTGGGATGCATGATGATGATGGAATTGCATTTCACAGCTAGCTCTCTCTACCTAGCCTTCTTACCCTGTCTGTGTCAGCCTCAGTAACATGAAAACAACAGTTTTACCTTCTTTGTTTGATGCTAGTTAGAGCAACATAGTGTAAGTATACACTACATATACAATGTAAGTAAAATTAAGCAACTATTGTTAGAGATGCATTTTTTAAAACAAATTTTAGGCGGTATCACATCTCTGAGTGTTGCTGTACTTTTAAGTTATTAATTACATGCATGCATGGATAGACCCTTTATGCAAAGAACTCTAACTCCTGATCTGTGTTGGATTCCTACTACCCTGATGTTAGAATGGTAGGTCAAGTAATCTTGCTTCCTTCAATGTTTTTTAGTCTGGTACACACGGAGTCTGTCTGGCATTTTGGAAGGGATGTTGTAACTCAGTTTCAAAAAGGGAGAGATAATTGTACTACTCTTTGATCTTATGAATGCAGGACACATCCCATCCATGAAAGGATGAAATGATGCTGATGGTAAGGAATTTCACACCCTTTCCAGAGTTCAGTATTGTGGGCAGAGAAGTATTCTGATTTCCATGGGACATGGAGCCCTGGTTGCCATCTGTTTTTGCAGGGGCACCTGGGTAGAAGGACCCTGAGACATCCTGACATTTTAAAAAAAGAAATATTCTAGACACCTTGGTCTTCTGTTGCCAGATAAGGATCAATGCTCTAGAAGTCAGAGGCAGATAATGTGTCGATGGATCCTTAAACCGTATGTGTGTGAAAATATACCCAGCTCTATAAGAATACACCGAAGGTCTCTGCTCAGTAAGACAGATGTGAGCTGAATGCCAGGCCTACAATTCACAGGCTACATGATCTTATACAGAAGGTCACAGGCTACATGATCTTATACAGAACCCTTCCTCTCTGAATTTCCTTGTCTATAAAATGTGAGTTGTGAGTGGTCACAGAGCAAGTTTTTTCCAGCTGGTCTATAGTCTTGCCTACGCCTGAAGAACAGCAATCCAGTATGAAAATAACCTGGATGTCTCAGACTAGGAGATTATCTGTCATGAAGGCAGAGGCCACAGAACTTCCCATGTGACAGCTCCTGCTCTGTCACCATCTGGCTGCTTCTGGCTGTGGTCTAGCTAAGTGACAAGAGTAACAAGTGAATCACTCAAGAGCATCTTTGCTTTAGGAAATTCAAATTCTCACTTTCTTCACATGTGACCTGACATAAGTTATCTAACGGTTTCTCAGTAGGAGTAAGATGTCTACTCCCTGTCCTGGAAGGGCCTTAAGAACTGGATAGGTTACCATAGTCCTTGGGAACACTGGCGTTTAATCTAGATTCTGGATCCCAAAACCTTCTCGAAAAGCACATATCTAATATTTAACTTATTAATGGGCAATGGTTACATCAAGAATTTGACTTCCTCAATGACTTAGATGAGGGTTTTTTAATGTATTTGTGTGTGTGTGTGTGTGTGTGTGTGTGTGTGTGTGTGTGTGTGTATCCATGGAGGCCAGAGGAGGACTTAGAACCCTGGAGCTGGAGTTACAGGCAGTTGTAAGGCCCTTGATGTGACTGCTGGGATCCAAACTCTGATCCTTATGATTGAGCAGCAAGTGTTCTTAATGGCTGAGCCATCTCTCCAGCCCTGAAGAGGGCTTTTAATTCTCAATTATGAGGGTTCTAGGGATTCCCCATTTTCTAAAATGCAATAACACTTCCACTTAATGATATCTATGAGTCTTAGTTGGAAAAAAAACCCTATAATTCTCTTTATATCTATCTCTCCAACAGCACAGGGAAAAGGCAGTATCAAAAATTTTCCTAAAGCGTCTCCAATGGTAATAGGGAATCAGAGGTTAGAAATATAAGCATGCGTTACCATGGTGATTGAGTTATGATTCTGTTAAGAGTTTGTCTTACTTATTATTAGATTTTTCTATCTGTTTTCTTTCATTGCCTCTGTTTTTTCCCTCAAATTACAAAACAATTAAAGAATTTGGCAAAGAAACCCAGCCAGATGTAACAGCTTCCTCTTACATCCCTCACTAGAAGTAAATATGCTGCAATGTAATTTTTCTTCCTGCCACCAGAATCATACCCACCCCTAAGTTCTCTGCTGCTAAGCAGACACACAGACCCTTAAGAGGAAACACCCTTGGTCTCTATGGAATGTAATTAAATTTAAATGATGTTGCATCAGCTCTGAAAAGAGAGGACTCTGGAAAAAAGAATCCTCTGAAATCCTTCAGAAAGAAGCATAAGCATGAAGTTACCACAAAATGCCAGTATCAAGGCACCTGTGGGGTGTATTTATGCCATGATGAGGAAAAGAGATTTAGGAAACCCATCTAGTGGCTGAGGAAACAGCCCAGTTCACCATGCAAGTTTGAGGACCTGAGCTAACATCTCCAATGCCCATGAAAAACTCAGGCACTACAGGGTACTTCTGTAACCCCAACAATGGAAAAGTAAAAGGCAGGCAGACAGGAGGATCCCTGAGAACTTGCAAGCCAGCCTGGCTGAGTAAGGGAACCAGGTTCAGTGAGTTATCCTGTCTCCAAAACCAAGGAGAACAATTAAAGAATAGCATCCAGCCTCAGTCTCTAGCCTCCATCAGGAAGAATGCATAAACATACACTCACAGGCATGTGCATGCATACAGACATCAACTCTAAGACTTCAAACAACCCCCCACCCCACACACATACACACATATACATACATCTACACCCATCACTCACACACACACATACACACACACACACACACACACACACACACACACACACACACACACACACCCCTACAAGAGAGAAGAAATTCATATACAACCTGAGATATAGTTCATTGGTAGATCACTTGTAGAGTGGTGTGTACAAGAGTACAAGGTTGGGTTTAAAGTTTAAAAATCAGATTTGATTGAAATTTATATCCCATAAATAAGTTACTACTTATCACTGCTGACACAGAGGAAAAGTCTTAATTTTCTCCCTCTTCTAAGTTTCAGAGAAATGCAACTAACTGTGGATAATTTTATATGAATGATGCTGTTCAGTAATGTGACTATGAGTTCCATCCTCTCTCTAGATAAGTTAGGTGAGTCAGTTTAAATCCTTGATTCTTAATTTTAGAATTCAAAGAACATGAGCCCAGAACTAATGAGGCTGTTGCTAGGTTGAAATGGCACAGTGCTGATGAGGCTGTTCCCAATGCATACAACGTGCCCTTGTAACTGCTGTTAATTCGTTCTGTATTAGGTGTTGAGGTTTTGTAACCATTGTGTTAATTAGACTTTGTTCCAAGAAGAAAAGAGTAACAGACTATCAAAACCAGTCCTAGAATGAGTTAAAGTTGACCCATCTGTTAAAGAACTAGACTCCTTCATCCATGAGATGCCCTGCTTGGACTTTTCACTGCTTTATAGACCTTTGAAAGTTACCAGCCACTTCTGTCCTCACTTTTCCCTTTCTGGAAATTAAACAAACAAACAACAACAACAAAACCCACTAAATTCTCTCTGATATTCTTTCTGCCCTAGCCTTTTGTCTATCCAGGAAATTCTCCTTGCCTGAATATTTATAGATAAAGGTAAAATTGATTCTTATTTGAAGGGGAGCAGCCAGCAAGACCATAGCCAGAAACAACAGAATCTGTGTGATACTGCCTTAGTTTCCTAAGGAATGCCACAGAGCTCTAAGAGGGCCTTATTGGATGAGTTAGGTTGGGAAAACGTGGTTTTGGTTAGAGCAGTGGTCCTAATGCTTCCTAATGCTACATCACTTTAGTAAGTTCCTCATATGGTAGTGATCCCCAACTATAAAATTATTTTCATTGCTACTTCATGATTGTAATTTTGCTACTGTTATGAATTGTAATGTAAATATCTGTTGTTTCCTGGTGGTCTTAGGTGACCCCTGTGAAAGGGTAGAGTCTCTCAGAGGGTCATGACCCACAGATTGAGAAGGACTGAGTTAGAGGCTTAGCCTTTAGAATAGCAGTGGGCTAAGAGACCAGCTACTAGAGAGACTAGCAGGTTAAGGGAAGTAAGAAGTGATCAAATTCTGAATGAAGACTCAAGGTTCTTCTGTTTACTCACCATCAATTTCTTGGCCTGTAGTCACAGGCAGTATGTTCACTTAACTGGTGAGAGCCATTAGCAGGAAGAAGGCAGTGATAATGGATGCTTGTTGATGCTCTGATGTAGACACTAACATTCAGCCACCTCACAAAGGAGGCAAGATCATTGACTCTTTTTGACAGATAATAAACCCAAATCACAGAAAGACCAAGGAAAGAACCCAAGGTTTCGTGTTGTGTCTATAGTGTACCTGTGAGCCAAACCCTGGTTCAGCCCTACTGAGAGGATGGGCCATGCATGAGGAGCCAACTGAGGATCACTCTTTCATTTACCCATACTTCCTTCCCCTGCAGATGGTATTAGATTAAATCAGAGAAGTGTGTCATAGTCTTTCTCCTTTCTGGAATCATTATCAAAGAATAGACACAGTAACACTGATGCTTAATGGTAGCTAGAATTTGCATTCTGTGGGGATCAGGAAATTGGACATTTGACAAGCTGCTGTATTTGAGAAAATAGATTACATAAAATTAAGTTAAAATATTCTTTTTAGTCTCCCAAGGTAACCATGAGTCTTTAATGTTTGTTGGTTATGTTGTTCTTTGTTTGTTTTTAAATGTATTCACATTTAGCCATTGTGATTATCAACTCAGAGAATTGTTTTTCTTGTTAAACAAACTCTGAACCCATAGAGTAGCATATGCAAACTGTGACACTCAAGCTACCTGTGGCCATACACAGCCAAGAATAGTCATGAATGTAGGCTGACACAAAATCACAAACTTAAAACAGTATGAGACATTTAAAAACTCCATTGCCCAAATTCTCAAGAACATGAACCTTGTAGATGACAAGGTCATGCTTTTCTACCCACAGGTTGAATGAGCTGGCAAGATTTGTCTTTTTTCTTCCCTCTATCCCTGTCACCTAGCAACATTTCTATGAGTGTTCAGGTCCCACATAAGTGGAATTGTACAGTATCCTTTATTTTATGGCTGCCTTATTTCACTTAACACCACATCTTCCTGGTTCTCCCCTTATGTTGATGTCAGGTTTTACTTAGTTTTGAGACTGAATAGTAATTCAGGCACTTCATCTGTTCATGAATCAAACACATTTAAAAAGTCTCTGGAGCACATTGATTGACTTACCTTTAATTTTAAAAGCCCTATCATTTTTTAATCAGGAAGAGACATAAAATCAGAAGTGTTTTATCCTTCATTGCCTGCCTGTGAAGACCTGAATTATGGATTGTTTAGCAACCAACTTGAATAAACAAATGAGACAATTTCCCAGTTCCCAGAGCAGATATTTCTGTAACTCTTCTTCTTTAGAATCACAGGCAGGACACTTCCTGCAGTACCTTTTCCTCCGCAGTCATAATACTCCATTTGTTCTAAACTAGGTAAGTCGTTTTGTTTTCCCTAAAGCTTGCTTTGGGGTTGTATTTATGTCTTGTGGGGAAAAAAAGTGTTACCTTCTCCATTGTTGGTGGGAGTGTATACTTGTTCAGCCACTCTGGAATGCAATATGGTGGTTTCTCAGAGAATTGGGAATCAGTCTCACCAAATATCCAGCAATACTACTTCTTGGTGTACACCCTAAAGACACACATTCGCACTCCAAAGGCATTAGCTCAACTATGTTCATAGCAGCATTATTCTTAATAGCAAGAACCTGGAAACAACCTAGATGTTCCTCAACTGAAGAATGGATTAACAAACTGTGGTACATCTACACAATGGTGTACTACTCAGCACTAAGAAAAAATGATAACCTAAAATTTTCAGGCAAATGGATGGATTTGGAGAATATCCTCCTGAGCGAGGTATCACAAACTCAGAAAGATAAGCAGGGGATGTACTCACTCATTAGTGGGCTCTAAACAAAAACGCAAAAAGCAAAGCATGTTGAAGCTACAAACCATAATCACTGAACAGCTTGGGATCAGAAACACCCTGTACTGACCCTTCGAATCCCACTCCACCTATAGGAACACCAGACTCACTCTTGAGGGAGGGGGGACAAAACTGGATTTGCCAGGAGTGGAGACTTAAGCATTATTGGGTCAGTGGGACCATGGGACTATCTGCTGCCTGCCCATGGAGGGGATGGGGATATATGGAGAAGAGAGAATGAATGGAGGGGGTGGTGGGTGGGGTAAGGGACCTTGAACAAGGTTTTACATGGATAGAAAATTGGACTTTATTCATAATAAAAAAATAAAGATAAAATAATCATATTGAAAAAAAGTGTTACTTTCCCTGGTAATAGATTTGTTCAGATATTAACTTTGGAGAATTGTGATTTGATAGTTCTTCAAAGAATATGTAAACTAATTAGGAGTGAAAGTCATTTCAGTTTTAATAATTAAAAAAGCCCTACCAGCTTTGGATTACTCTCTTTGAACTTGTATTATAGACCTGACCATCAGTATAATCTGACACACAGTTCTTGATAAAATTACATGAATTAAAGTACTGGGAACATAATCCTAGTATTCTGAGGAGGAGGGGGATGTTAGGAAGACAGGAGGTCCTCTATTCAAATTTTGCCTTGAAATAAAATTTGCATAAACTTAGTTTTTGAAAATTAGTACATCTCCACTAAAGGAAATATGATTGAAATATGTACACATTTCTGAACATTATCCACATGGCTTTATTTTCCTGATTTTTAGATGGTGTGACATTTTCTTTTGAGAATATGAATACACAAGATTGAAAGAGGACAATGTGTTACAGGATGTACATATCCCCATGCTCAGCCTGAGCTAGAGCTGAGTCTAAGTGGTCATCTGTGGTCCACCAGCATCATTACTAAGATAATTTCTGCTCTGGGTTACCACATACTGATTGATCTGGAAGCCCTGATATAGCCCTAGCTATAATATGATATATCTCCACCCTGGTAGAGACAAACCGAGCCCCTTTTGACCTTACTGAAGGAGAATCTGAACTCGTGTCAGGATTTAACATTGAATACACCGCTGGCCCCTTTGCCTGATAAGATTTGGGACATGGCTATGTGTCTCTTAAAGCAATAATTCCTTAATATATTTTTTGTTTATTTGTTTGTTTGGTCATTTTAAAAAGGGCTATATCACTTGCCTAAGTGAAGAGAAACCTCATTTTCTATGGATAAATAATGTTAGATACAACAATTAGCTACAAATAGAAAAATATACTTAAAGCCAATTCTCTTCAATAAAAATGGAAATGTAAGCATTTATAAAGGCATAAGGGCATTTATAGAACATGTGTCAGATAGCATTCTCCAGAGGACCAGAAACTCTGTGTGTGTGTGTGTGTGTGTGTGTGTGTGTGTGTGTGTGTGTATCAAAGGAGATATATTATATTGGCTTAAATAGTATGTTCTTGGTAGTTCAGCAATGATTTGCTGCATGCTAGTGAGACTAAGAACCCAGTAACTACTCAATTCACAAGTATCCTCAACTATCCCAATCTGGTGCTTAAGGCCTGGAGGCTTCTTGAATAGCCACTGTTTTTCAGTTCATAGAGTGCAGTGTATATATGTCAGCAAAGGATGACAGTAGTGAAGCAGAAACAGCAAGAATCAAAGGCAAGCACACAAAAAGCACACAAAGCTTTTCTATTAGACCTCCTTCTATCTGGGCATCTATGGGAAGATGCCTCCCACTCTGAGGGAGAGTCTTGTCCCTCAGTCATCATTCCCAGAAATATTCCCTTTACAGACTCACCCAAAAGAACATCTTAGTTTATTCTAACACAAATCAAGTTAATGATCAAGATTAAATATCACAGGCACCAGATGAGATATCACTTCATTTCATCAATGACATCAAGAGGTATCTAAAAGGAAAATGACTCCTTTATAAGAAAGATTATGCTCTGTGACATTTCCTATTTTACCCATCCCTGGTCTAGACTTTTGGAAAAGTTACTACATGAAAAGCAGTAGTAACTGTGGTTAGAAAAGAATATACTTTTAGTCATGTTAGCCATATTGATTTCCAGGACTACCTGTGGTAGTAATAATTATAGTACCCATGTCACTACCTATTATAACCACTGGCTGATCCTCATCACTAAGTGGCTTGCTTTATAATTTCAGGAAAATACCCTTTTTCCCTAAAGATTCATTATTCTTTGTGTGTGTGTGTGTGTGTGTGTGTGTGTATGTGTATGTGTGTATGTACGTGTGTGTGTACTGCTTTCTCCCTTCGATCATTTGAACAACATATCTACTTGAAATGTTTTCTTATCATTTATGTAACATTTTTCTGTATCTACAAAGTACCTCAAAATTACCTAACTCTTCAAAGTCATCCAAAACACCACTAACAAGTCTGACCTCTCTTTTCCATGGCATCTATGGGTTTAAAAAGATGACTCTTATACCTATGCTATCCTTTGCTTTTCTCAAATGACCTCTTTATTCTTTACATTCTCTCTGAAATGAAACAATTTTTTTTCTGAAACAATTTTTTATTCATTAAATCAAATGTGTCCAAGAAAAGATTTCCCATAGTGTGTGTGTGTTTGTGTGCTTGTGTATGTGAAATGAAATAATTTTAACAATGCCAGTTCAACTCTTTTAATGTACACTCTATCTGCATTGTAAAGATTCACTAATGAAAACAGAATTAACAGACTATGGGATACATCAATAGGAAATGAGAAACAGAAATATAGATGGTTAAACTGACAGGCATAATTTTTAAGTATTTGGCTTGCATGATTATAAAGCTAATGGATCCAACATATAAAAGATGATTTCTAGACTGGTGGCCTCAAAAAAGCAAGTCTACTCTGTTCAAGGGTCAAGAGCCTGCTGACAAATATCAGGTCCAAAGGGTTCTGTGCACAATACCCTCTTACTTCAAGGAGGTATCTCCTGGCTCTTTCCAAGTCTTCAAGTGACTAAGTGAGGCCTATCTACATTAAGAAGGACCATCCACTTTTGTAAGGTCTATTGATTTAAATACACACCACAAAGAGAAAATCAACAGTATAAAATCCAAGTAGCTATGTGATTTGATCTGCACGTGGTATAAAGCTTATTAGAATATGGTAAGAGCTCAATTTAGTATTCTCCTGAGAGATACAGACATGGCTTGGTGGTTCCAGAGGGCCCAACTTCAATTGCAAGCAATCACATCAGGCAAACCACAACCAACTGTAATTCCAGTTCTGGGAGACCCAGTGCTATATGTCTTCTGGCGGTAACACACACGCGCGCACATGCGCACACATGCGCACACACAAATAAAAATAAGTCTTCAGGGGAAAAAACTATAAAGCAAGCCAATTAGTGATGATGACCACTCAGTGGTCATGGCAGGTGGTGACATGGATAGCTATAACCATTACCATGACTGGCAGTCATGGCAATTGCCGTGGCTAACATGACTAAAAGTATATTCCCTGCTGGGCACAGTAATTACTGCTTTTCATGTGTAATGTAATGCTCTTAAAGCCTTGAAAGGTAGGTTTCATTTTTTTATCTTTAGTATGGGTGCAGAAACTGAGTGATGAAGGAGTTAAGCAATGTGGGCATATTCATCTAGAACAGTTGAGAGATGGGGACTGCAGAGAGTCCATATATAACCAAAAGGCCCTAACCACTAAGAACATTGCAGAGTATACAGAGTAGCCATAAAGCCAAGAGCAGGCTTAGACTCTGACTTATTTGACCGCAGCGAAGGACAATTTAGTACCTGTAACTAACTGACTACCATTGCAAGGTCTAAGAGTTCTTCCAACAGGATGAGGAAATGCTTGGCTGCAAGTTAGTAAAGCCTGGATGGGGCAAAGCAGATTGCTTCTTGGGCACAGGAGGGCCAGATCCGAACTCCTCAGGCATGCTTAAAGTGCAAGGTTATTCCACGGGAACCTGCACACAAATCATCTGAGTCAGTGCATCACAAACATACGGTGCAGGGATGAGGGCAGGGTGCCTGTGAACCGCAGGTGCCACCGTATTTCACAGTCCATTGAGCACTGTGTGACTAACGAAGGAAACATACTGGCTCAATCCTGTCACCAAGCTCATCGTCATTGTAGTGAACTGTCATAAAACCGTGTTTCTCAGACACCGTGGCGATGCTGTCCTTACTACCAAGTTTGTTCACGTTTGTCTGTATCCTTCTCCAAGGCATAAATTGTGTCTTTGAACCTCATTTCCCAAGCCTGCCCTCGGGATTATGTTGATTTAGGACCAACCTTCGTTTCAGGACTACGTGTAAAGTGTCATGGCAATCAGGGAGCTTATATTTACTTTAGTAATCATTTACCTGAAGAACATCTTTGTGCCTGCTGTGAGTAAGCCTTGGATGCAGCAGTGAATCCACAGACCCCCTGCCTTGTGAGGTTTGCCCTGTGGTGAGGCAAGATAAATAAAAGTTAGATAATCAAACAGATGTATAGTAAAATGATAAGTCACACCAAATGAGAGCAAGGCAGAGTTAGAGCAGAGAAGGAAGTGTCTGCTATGGTAGTGAAGGACTCTGAGAAGGACAGGTGACTGCAGCAGGCAGGGGGAAGGGCCCCAAGGATCATGAATGGGGTGCACCTGTCTGTGCCAGCATAAGAGCATGCACAGTGTCTTCATGGATTGCATGTGCAAATGTAGAATGTGTGTATTTACTTATTTTTAATGTTTTGGGGAGTTTCATGCAGGAGTTCAAGGCATTTCCACACCCATGGGGCATGGCTCCCATTCTTTAATATTAGTTAGAGCAGACTGTGCTCACTCTTTGTGAGGCACTGTGTTGCCAGTTTTGCATACATTGTTTTAGTTCCTGCAGTGATCTGTAAAGCAGGTGCTGGCTTCTCCTTTATGCAGGTAAGGAAATAAAAGACCAGTTACTCATTTACACAGCCATGGCATGGGGGTAACAGGGAGAGAGCTTGTATTTCCAGCTTATCTGATACAAATAAGGCTTCTAATTACATGGAGCAGGTCACAGCATATCCTTTCTGTTAATTCGATGGGATCCAGAAAACTTAATAGCCCAACATATCAATGATTCCTACCATTTACAAAAGAAGAAAGGAAAGAAGAAGGGAAGACACACACACACTGAAGGGTGATGAGCATGGTGCTTAATTCCTTATCTATAACTGTTTCATTTAACTCCTTCAGCTCTGTAAGGCATCTGTTTCCTTCTGCTATTCTGCATGTCGTTTTGGGCATATGTGTGTGGTGTGCGTACTTCCCATTAGTAACTCTGTCTTCAGCTTCTTCGAATCTCAAAGACTTAAATCTTCTCTGCACAAACTGCTCCTGAGATTCATCTTTTGGCTCCCAGAACATCACACACCATTCTGTAAAATGTCATGATCTCAGCAACAGGCCTTAACTGATGGGGAGGTGGGCTGCAAACAGAGCTAAAGAATGTGTGGGGGCAGCCACAAGGCACAGATCTGAGCTTTGAAAACCTGGGGGTGCTTTCAGGCCACACTAGAACGAAGACACCATCCAAGGAAAAGGCCAGTTTACAGATATGGCCGAAAGCCAGAGAATTCTGACCTTTGACATTTCTCCTCTGAAGAACAGCAGCAGAGCAACGTTTATCTGTATTGGTTTCAGGCATCAGGAAAAAAGAAATAGAAACAAAAACAACAACAACAACCAAAAGAAAAAGCAAACAAATGAAAAACCCAAAACTTGTTTCTGGTGGGGTTTACTATTTTACTATTAGAATCAGTTGATCTCATGGGAAAAGACTGTGGCTTTTTCACATGAAGTTCTCACTGCTTGTTACCTTTCTATGAACCCCCTACAAGTTTCTCTTACTTTTCATATAAAGATTTCCTTAATTGTGCTAAGCAGATGTAGACTCCACATGACAATCCACACATTTACAGCTCAGAAAGTGTGCTCCAGAGTGAAGGGTTCAGCTTTTCCCTCCTCAGACTTCTCTTTGCAGTGAACAAGCATGGGGGAGCCTGCCTAAGACAAGCTTGACACCTCATCAAATGGCAGTGGGATAGGACTGGAATATTAAACCCGCCAGCAGACATTACCTTGGGAGAGATTCTGTCTTAGCCTTTTACGGTTTTGTTGTATGCTTCTTGTAAGGTAGCATCTGGCTAGATAGACTAACCTGGCCTGGAACTAGCAATGTAATGGAAGTTGACCTTGAGACTGTATTTCTGCCTCAGCCTGTTATGAGCTAAGACTGTAGATAAACTCAGACCTCTGTACTCTGCCTTCTTGTTATTTCGTTGAGGTAACATCAGAGTTAAATATGTAATAACTTGTGCATATAAAGCTATGAACAAATAGATACAGGAGAACAGAGAATCTGTCTACAATAGAACAAATTCTGTTCATGGAAAAGCTAAGAATCAGGAAATATACTAACATGGACAGAGGAAGAAGAATGTAGCGGGAGTATGTTGAGTATCACAAATTTTCTCCTTTAAAGCATTTACGTCTTTATTTTGTTTTATAAAATGGCTATTCACAGCTCTCTACAAATACTGAAATGATCACAAAGAAAGTTTTAGACAGTCAAAGTGTGAGTTTGAGTTTGTGCATCTGTAAAGATGAAGGATTTGCCTAGGAATGTGTAGACTTGTACACTAAACATTGCCACAGACCACCTTAGTGTTTGTCTGATCTCCCCAGAGCCTGAGCTGCCACAGGAGTGTCACTACTGTGTTTCCAAATGCAGCACTTAGCTCTAGTTACCTCTTCCTTGCTCTGTCACCATTGCTAACATTACAAGGATTGGATTCAAGGGTGACTGCTGAGCTCCAGCATGAACTCCCCTACCACATGAGTCTAAATCACATGCTTTATAAGCAACCTTGCCCCAGCCACACTTACACACAGTAGGGCCATGGTCACAATCTATCACTTGTTTTGTTTGTATGGTTTTGGAATTTGGGGCTTGGGAAGACTGAGAAAGCTATTCTTTCTCAAGGCACTTCAGTTCACTATGTGACTCTATTACCAAAGAAGAAAATATAACAACTTTGTATTCTTTTATGGCTATGACTATAGTTCAGGAATCTCTACTAGGAAATTAGTATTGATTTATAACTTTATATCTGCTCCTTATTTGGTTATCAGAGATCTGTGTATGTAATCTGACATAAGCTTTTACACGTGTGCATACACTGAGAGAGAGAGAGAGAGAGAGAGAGAGAGAATTTTATTTCCTGAGAAATGTCTTTGGATTGTTCAAAACCTTGAAATTATGAAAAATTTGATGTAGACACTGTCTTCAACTACCACATTCTAGTGTATCTGCTATCCCCTAGATTCCTGTTGAAAGTGCCAGAGAGAACAGAGAGAAAAATTTAATCTACTAGAGAACCAACACTGTGCCGTTTCATCAGTGGCCCAAACCAACGTGGCTGCCACGTCATAGACTTGAGCCATCTGATTGTGAGCTGAACATACTATTTTTCCCCATAACTGACCAGGTGTGAGCTATGTTGCTGGTGACACAAAAGTAAACCAAAGCACATGAAAATCAGGCTCTAATCACTTTCTAGTTTCAAACCTTCATGTTATTCTTATTTTTGGAGGAATTTTTAAACTTTCAAATGTCCTATGTAAAAGAAAAGTACTGTGATAGGCCCTCTGAATTTTCAGACACACTTCAAAGCCACAGAAATAAAGGCAAGAAAAGAGATTAAGGGCATACAAATTGGAAAAGAAGAAGTGAAGCTATCTCTATTTGCAGATGATATGATTGTATACATAAGTGACCCACAAAATTCTTCCAAAGAACTGCTACAGCTGATAAACACCTTCAGCAATGTAGCAGGATACAAGATAAACTCAAAGAAATCAGTAGCCCTTCTATACGCTAAAGATAGA
>PVIH01009932.1:10125-79017 GCA_004025045.1 Sigmodon hispidus | reverse complement strand
TGAAAGGCACCTGAAAAAGTGCTCTTCATCTTTAGCCATCAGAGAAATGCAAATCAAAACAACTTTGAGATACCACCTAACACCTGTTAGATTGGCTAAGATAAAAGGCACAGATGACAGCCTATGCTGGAGAGGATGCTGAGCAAGGGGAACACTCCTCCATTGTTGGTGGGAGTGTAAGCTTCTTCAGCCACTTTGGAATGCAATATGGCAGTTTCTCAGAAAATTGAGAATCAATCTCCCCAAGGACCGAGCAATACCACTTCTGGGTGTTTACCCTAAAGAGGCACATGCACACTCCAAAGATATTAGCTGAACTATGTTCATAGCAGCATTATTTGTAATAGCAAGAACCTGGAAACAACCTAGCTGTCCCTCAACTGAAGAATGGATTAACAAACTGTGGTAAATCTACACAATGGAATACTACTCAGCAGTAAGAAAAAATGATATCCTAAAATTCGCAGGCAAATGATGGATTTGGAGAATATCCTCCTGAGTGAGGTATCACAATCTCAGAAAGATAAGCAGGGGATGTACTCACTCATTAGTGGTCTCTAAACAAACAAACAAGAAAAAAAAGCCCAGCATGCCCAAGCGGCAAACCACAACCACTGAACAGCTTGGGATCAGAAACACCCTGGACTGACCCTTTGGACCCCACTCCAACTATAGGAACACCTGACTCACTCTTGAGGGAGGGGGGACAAAACTGGATTTGGCCAGGAGTGGAGACTGATCCAAGCATTATTGGGTCAGTGGGACCATAGGACTGTCTACTCGCTGCCCAGGGAGGGGATGGGGAGTTGCAGAGAAGAAAAATGACCTGATGTGGTGGGAGGGGGAAGGGACCTTGAATAAGGATATACAGGGATGAAAAAAAAATTCAGAGGGAAAGCTGAACACAAAGTAAATATATGTGTAGCAATCTTATTTGCATTATCACCCTTGATAAGTCATTCTTATGATTTTTATCTTCTTTATAGTTATTGTTAACTTTTCAGCATTTTAAATTCATTTTACTGTTTTTTTGATAAATACAAAATAAAGAAGAAAAAAAAGAATATATATTTTTATACTTTGTTCTCCTATATTTATGAATCTCTTTGCTCTGAGTGGGAAGCTGTTGTACAGCATGTACTTTGTCCACACGTGAAGGCTATGGGGATATTCACACATTCTGTTCCCAGAGGATTACATTTTTGCCTGCTTATTTTATCACAATTGCGGCCTGCTGCTCTTTGCAACACAACCTCTTAGTTTTCTTCTGCCTTACAAAATTAGTTTGTAAAAGATAATGTAGGCTCAATGCAATCAAATACAATTTTGAAAGCAGTTGGTAGAATTAAGATGTAAAAACCTAGTGTTAGTCTGTTAGCAAATGGCTGTTTATGAAATAAGTTGGAAGATGATTGTAAAACCATGCTACCCTCCTTGACAATTGTATAGCTATTTAGGGTACATATTTGTAATCAAGCTGTTTGTATGACTGGTCAGCTTGAAATGTTAATCAAATAGAACCTACATCTGCCACATTTCCATTTCCCCCCAGTGTGGGCTGGTCTGCCTAAACTGATTTTTTTTTTTAAAGTAAATTTTATCTCTTAGGTCTAGGGAAATCCTTGAGTTGGGAGAGGCAGTTTAATCAAAATCTGTTCTTGCTGTTGAGGCAGGGTTTTATCCTGTATGTTAGCAATTTCTTCTGTGTCTGCTCATAAAGAACTGTTTTGTATTCTCCTGTAATCTGTTTAAATCCTGATATTTGAAAGGTAATAAACACAGCTTCTGTGTTGCTCTATTGATTATGCTTCAGGTCCTAGGTATTGGTGCTCTGTTCCGTCATTGGGTGTTTAGCAACATTGGTGAAACTGTTCAAGAGCTCATGTGTCATCAGTGGCCATGGCAGACCTTAAGATCATACTGTAGTTTGTACATAATTGGTTTGGTCTGCAGGATATAACCAGAACCCTAGCACCTTGTAACTCTATTAGCAGTTTTATTGCTTTCAAATTTACTTCAAGATTAGCTGTGCTCTGACAGTCTCAAGAACATCTCATTGCTGTAGAACAGCTAACGTGAGAGTAATTCATTTCAACATTCTCCTCAGAAAGTGTTATATTGGATGGTTGCTTTGAATTCTACATAAGAAAAATGATACCTAATATGGCTTAATATGCAATTTTTCATTTAAAATTGAAAGTGTATTATTATGAACTCTAAATAACTTGGACTAGTGATTGGGGAAAGCAATACTATATCTAATTTCTCATTATAAGGATAAATAACTCCTAACTCATGTGTGTGTGTGTGTGTGTGTGTGTGTGTGTGTGTGTGTATTATCTTTCCTGGAGAAAGAAAGACCATTGGTCCAATTGTAAAAGAGAAAAAGTAAAGAAAGCCAGGAGAAAGAAAAAATTCCTAGTTTAGTGTTCCAAACTATATCCCAAGACAATTATAATGTAATGTCGCGCGCAACCTTGCCAGCAAGAAAGATGCAACACTGGATCCTTCTCTCTGCAGTTTATTCGGGCCTTTTATTATCTTCTTATCTTTCACTCACTCGCTTACTCTCTCACTCACTCACTCACTCACTCACACTCTCAGACGAACGACGAATGACCACTCTCTCACGAACGACCTCGGGGTGGGGGGGGAGATATCCGCTCGTGGCTAAATACCCTCTGGGCCTCCAATCCTGGTAAGCCACGTGGACATCACCCATAGGTCCTAGGACGCAGAAGCAAGCCACCATCCTCGCCTACAGCCAATAAGGAGTTGTTTACTCCCGAGAGCACTCACCGTCAGAAGGTGGAAGGCGGAAACCAGCGCCACCTTTAGGGCATGGTACAACGCAGCTCTCCACAATGTAAGATATGTTTTCTGTGCCATTGGAACAGAGTCTTCTGGAAGTCTTCCTACCAGAGGTCCTGGTTTAAGCTAGTTAAAAATATTTCATTTTAAATTATGTATCTATGCATGTGAGTGCAAGTGCCCCTGAATGCAAGAAGACAACATATTTCCCTAGGCTGAAGATAGCTGTGAGCCATCTAACTTGGATGCTGGGAATTAAACTTGGATCTTCAACAAGAGTAGGACCTGATCTTAACCTAACCTAGGGGTCATCTCTCCAGCCTGATTTTTGTTTGTTTTTGGATACAAAAGTATTTATTTTATAAAACTTGTACTCAAAATAGAGCTTTTAACTGTCTACTCACAAATCCTATTTTAAAACATAACACATTATCCTTAGCTAATTTAATGTTATTCTTTATAAACAGCACTCATTTCACTTTGTAATGTTATCAAGAAAGAACCTGTACTAAATGAAATTTTTAATCAGAAAACATTAAGAACAAGTGTGAATTAACCAGTTTTGTAAGACTGAGGATGACAATACAGAGAGGATTAAGTAAAAGGACATAGAATGAGGTGTGTCATTTGCATTTCAGGGAATTGGGCTAAGTATGGTGTGATCTAAAGGAGATTGTGTAATAGTAGGATTGGGCTATGGCTCACAACCAGGCAGAATAATTATGTTATTATTGTGTCACTGTTGCTGTCATCATCATTATTATCATTGTCATTTTATCATAAATCATCATCATCACCATTACATCACGCCATCTACCTTTGTCTTTCTCATTCCTAGTCTCAGTGGTATCTTCATCCTGGTACCTGGTATCATGGTTCAGCAGAGGAAGAATCAGAAAGAAAAGGTTATATCTTCAGAACTGGAAGGCTGATTTAATATTGAGTAGGCTATATTTCCATAGGTGGTTGTTCTTGAATTTTGTTTAGAACTGGAACTCAGCAGGGAGATATGTGCTATGATGACTTCAGGATTGTTAGAATGATGATATAACTTCAGAGGATGGGGAGGTGGCTCAGTGGCAAAGAGCCTTCTGTGCATGCCTGATGACCTGAATTAGGATGGTGTGGTAGTGGTATCTGTAATCTCAGAACTGGGTGGGGGCAGAGACAGATGGGTTCTGGGGTCTTGTTGGCCATTCATAATAGTCAAAACAGTGAGTTTTAGGTTCTGTGAGAGACCCTGCATCAAAGCATGAGGTAGAAAGGGACAGAATATACCTAACATCAACTTCTGGTTTCCACTTGCATACTTCTATATACATGTGCATACACATGCATAGTTTACATTCACACACACACAAATGAATAAAGATAGATCTTATACTTCAAGCTTTCAGTGTTTGCTTGCAAAGAATACAGGAATGAGAAAGAGTAAAGAAGGAGAGAAAAAGTTATACAGGGAAGGTTGAAAAATGTTAATCAATGATCTGGAAAAGGAAAAAGTGAAAGAACAAGAGTTTAAGAGAAATAAGAATGATATTGGGGAATGATAAAATGTCATTAGTAGAAAAAAAAGGAGAACATTGGCTTATTCTCATGCATTGAATGAATACTGTGAATAGTGACAGAAGCAGCAAATATGAAGAATAAGCCTCTTCATGTCTTACAGACCAGTGTGTTGACAGACTCTGGCTGTTTCTAGGCATTCACAGTGTACTAGTGGACAGAGACATCCAATAAGGGAATAAGCACCACAATGGCCACAATGGAAATATTATTCTGGCTGGATTAAGGAAGATTTTTCTTTTTCTTTTTGGTGTGTGTGTGTGTGTGTATACACGTGTGTGTGTGTGTGTGCACTTGTGTATGTTTCTGTGTGTGTGTCCCTGGATATGTTGGGCAATAAAAGGATATACTTCAGGAAGGATGGGGTGGGACAACATGAGATTTCATTATTATGAATTTCCTAAATTTTCATTTTATAATTTTGGAAGCAGTAACCAGTGCCAATGCATTGGAGGGTATTTCCCACTTTCTTTTCTATCAAGTTTAGTGTAGCTGGGTTTATGTTGAGGTCTTTGATCCACTTGGATTTCAGTTTTGTGCAGGGTGATAGGCTTGGATCTATTTGCATTTTTCTACACACTACCATCCATCTATGCCAACACCAGTTGTTAAAGATACTATCTTTTTTCCACTGAGTATTTTGGGCCTCTTTGTTGAAGATCAGGTGTTCATAGGTGTATGGGTGAATGTCAGGGTCTTCAATTCTATTCCATTGATCTACAAGTCCGTTTTTATGCCAGTACCAAGCTATTTTTATTACTTTAGCTCTATAGTATAATTTGAAGTCAGGGATTGTGATACCTCCTAAGGTTCTTTTGTTGAGCAAAATTATTTTGGCAATTTTGGCTTTCCTGTTATTCCAAATGAAATTGAGTATTGCTCTTTCAAGATCTGTAAAATATTGTGTTGGGATTTTGATGGGCAGTGCATAGAATCTGTAGATTGCTTTTGGTAAGATTGCCATTTTTACTATGTTAATTCTACCTATCCAGGAACATGGGAGAGCTTTCCATTTTCTGAGATCCTCTTCAATTTCTTTCTTCAGAAGTTTAAAATTTTTGTCAAACATATCTGATACTTCTTTGGTTATAGTTACATTGAGGTATTTAATGCTTTTTGCAGCTATTATAAAGGGTGATATTTCCCTTATTTTTTTCAGCCCTTTTATCTTTAGTGTATAGAAGGGCTACTGATTTCTTTGAATTATTTTTGTATCTGCTGCATTGCTGAAGGTGTTTATCAGCTGTAAAAGTTCCCTGGTAGAATTTTGTGGGTTACTTATGTATACAATCATATCATCTGCAAGTAGAGATAGTTTCACTTCTTCTTTTCCAATTTGTATCCTCTTAATCTCCTTTTGTTCTCTTATTGCTTTAGCTAAAACTTCAAGAACTATATTGAATAGACAAAGAGAGAGGGGACAGCTTTGTCTAGTTCCTGATTTTAGTGCGATTGCTTGGAGTTTTTCCTTGTTTAGTTTGATGTTGGCTGTCGGTGTTTTGAAAATCACCTTTTTGTACACACAAGCTTAAGGCTAGAGCATAGCTAAATGACACAGTGCCTCACTTCTGCATTGATGGCCTCTGACAGGGGTGTGAGTGAGGAAAGACTTGTTTTCTTTAAGGGTCTGGCCACAGGGAGTTTAATTATGTTCCAGTAAGTAAATGAGCAGCATGAATGGGTGTTTTTGTTAATGGGGAGATCATAAGATTGGGCATGAATCTGAGAGGTCTGATAACTGAGTTGGATGGGGTGCATGATGTAAAATCACCAAATAATATATATATATAAATAAATTTTTTTTAAAAAAATGGTTGATATCAGGTAAGCAAAACCAAAAGCAAAACTGGGAATGAGTAGGGACTACTGTGATAAGAGAATTTTGCTGACAGTTTCTGAGAGCAGTAAAACATACCACAGGTGATGCATCTGGACATAGGCTGCTTTCTATCTAGTGTTTAGGAAAGGTATCCAGTTCTGTTGTTATAGTATTTCCTTATTGTCTTAGTTTTGTGTCATTATTGCTGTGATGAAACACCCTAACCATAAGGAAGGGTTTATTTAGCTTACACATCTTGAACCAAAGTCTGTTAAAGAATGTTGTCTTAGTTTGGGTTTCTATTGCTGTGAAGAGACACCATGACCACACAACACTTTTCAAGAAAAAACACTTTTTTTAAAAAGTTAGAACTTTTTTAAAATTTTATTTTATGTGAATTGGTGTTTTGCCTGCATGATAACTGTGTAAGGGTCTCAGATCTTGGAATTACAGATAGTTGTTAGCTGTCATGTGGTTGCTGGGAATTGAACTCAAGTCCTCTGGAAGAACAGTCAGTACTCTTAACTGCTGAGCCATCTCTCCAGCCCTCCAAGAAAAAACACTTTTAAAAGGAAAAACATTTAATTGTGGTGGCTCATGTTTTCAGAGGTTTAGTTCATTTTGATCATGGTATGACATGGTGGTGTGCAGGCAGACAATGGTGCTGGAGAGGGAGCTGAGAGTCTTACATTTTGACCTGCAGGCAACAGGATATAGTCTGGGATACTGGGCATGGTTTGAGCATACATGAGGCCTCAAAGCCCTCCTCTACAATGACATACTTCCTCCAACAAGGCCACACCTACTGCAACAAAGTCACATCCCCTAATGCTGCCACTCCCTCTGAGCTTAAGAGGGCCAATTACACTGAAAGTATCACAGAAGCTAAGGCAGAAACTCAGATTGGGAGGGAACCTGGAAGCAGAAGCTGATGCAGAGGTCATGGAGGAATGCTGCTTACCGGCTTACTCCTTGTGGCTTGCTCAGCCTGCTTTCCTATAGAACCCAGGACCACCAGCCTGGAGTGGCCCCATTCACAATGGGATGGGCCCTCCCCCATTAATCACTAATTAAGAAAATACCCCACAGGTTTTCCACAACCTGATCTTTTAAAAGCATTTTCAGTTGAGGTTCCCTCCTCTAAGATGACTCTATGTCAAGCTGATATAGAAGGAGCCAGGACACTTACTACTCTTAAGAAGTACCTGATGTGTAGCAATATTAGTTCTTACTATTATTTTTATCATTATTATTGTTATCTATACTGGTCATTTTCAAAATGAATAAAATAGACTTGAGGGTACAGATTCATGCATTAGCCTTCTAAAATATTTAAATGACAATGCATTTATTCACATGTATTTACTAGATGATTTAAAATGCAAATTTATTTGAATTCTTATTTTTGGCTTACATTTATTTTTAGAACCACCAGAAACTGTTTGAGACAGGTGAACCCACTTATCTGTACCTGTGCACTGTAGTTGGCAGATAGTATCTATAGGTTCTTGGGTTGAGTTAAAACTTTTTGTTCAGAGTCAAATTTGTATCATTGTGCCTTGACTTTGGCATTTGTACTTGCTGAGACATTTACTGCTTGCTTTCTTCTACCCATGGATTATGTAAGTGCTCTCTCTCTCTCTCTCTCTCTCTCTCTCTCTCTCTCCCTCTCTCCCTCCCCCCCTCCTCTCTCCCCTCCCTCTCTGTTGTTGGCAGATTGCTGGCTCTTGCATGCTCAATTCCATCTTCTTCCCATTTTGAAGCATAATTGAACCCTGCTGGGCTTGCTACTCTAAAGTTTGGGTCTTTATCTTGAGTTCAGATTGCTGCCTAGCTTCATATTATAATTGGATGCCTCATTCTAAACATTTTTGGCCACTCACACCATCACAACTCATCATGATAACATAACATGATCAGATCATTTCCTGAAATTTTTTTGTGGTAGATAAGCATGACAGGGTAAGGTGCTCTTTGTAATGTGACCTAGAAGACACCAGGAAAGAATTCTATGCTTACTTTGCTCCTGTGATTCATATCAAGTGAGCAAGTGAGGAGTGCTCAAGAATAAATGAAAAGTAGATCTGAATTTCTGCCCTTAATATAGTCCTTATATCACAGATGTGGGAAAAAGAACAACTCTGAGTGATTTGGCTAATTTATATGCATGCATCCTAAATATAGGACATTAATTGTCATATGTTCTTTAGCCAAAACTTGTGTAGCATTGCATTATTTTCAACTTCCTAAAGAATAAGTTTTAGTGTCACAGCTGAGAGAGTCCTTGATGGCATGTTGTCAGGTATTGGAAATGATGGGATTGGAGAGCTGACAGGTGACTCATGCATATGGATGTCATCTGTAATTATACACCACAATCTATCTGGGGTTATTTATGGTAGCATTGTCATGGCAATCAAATAACAGTAAACAAAGCTCTCAAGGCTGTGGGAGGTTTTTATAGCAGTCACCATCAATTGGTTCTTTCATATTGAAAAGCAAGTTTCAGGATAAGCTTATTGAATTAAACTTTATGTATGTTTTCTTCAAAAAGTCTGATTCAAAGGAATGATAATATATGAAAGTCTGGTAAAACGAAGAAAAGACAGGATTAGGAGTTGAGTAGGAACCAGAGTCCCATGCTTTACTCACTGGTTATATGCATTTGCCAGAACATCCATTTTGAGTCTGTCTCCCCAATAATCCAAAGACTATTGTGAGAAAAAAATGAAATAATAAATAGGAAATGGAGCATGCGCAGGAGAAAATACACCTTCCAGCATTCTTTAGGAGAGGTTATGCATGTGTTTGTATTTATTCTGGGAGCCAAAACCTTAACCTAATTGTTCAGGGATCTATGTAAAGTGATGGTTTGGGGATGGTCCTTCCTTGAGATGTAGGAAAATGACAAAGCATTTGTTGAGAATGATTGAATCCATGCTTTTAATGTACTTCTATACATATGAGTTGTATAGCATGCATGTAATTAATCAACAAATATTTGTAGTTTGTCTCATATGTTAGTCACTACTCTGGTATTAGTATGACAACAGCACATACAGTACACAGGGAAGATTCTTTTGGTGAAACTGTAGCTTCTTACACTGGATGTCTGACAAGAGTCATACATCAACATATTTGAGCAGCTAGATATTCTCAGGAATGAAATATTTAGCTCAGTTATTGATGTTCCCAGTTCTCTATCCAGCCAATGTCTTCTGTATCCATTAATCTTTCTTAGTCGAATATTACAACAGGTGATGTAATTATCCCTGATGATGGAATGAATCAAGGGTCACTTTTTTTATATAACTTTATTAATTTTCCTTTCTGCAAGATGCCAGGCCTTTAGTATTCTGCTGGAGATGGGCCTGTTGAAATGAAGAGCTTTTCTAAAGAGGAAAAAGGATTATTTTGATAAGGTGGTTGGTCGGCTCTCTGAGTCTTTCCTTCCCTCACAGGAGCCAGTGCTGACACAGGTCAGTCAGGTTCTGCCAGGGAGAGAACCTGAGGAATTCTCATGTTCATATTTTAATCTTCTTCTGGTTTAGGGAGCCAGATCCATGTGTCCTACATCTTAAGAATGCACTAGCCTGTGATAGCCCCCAAATTCATGCTTGATTGTTAGTCACGGGAATGAGGCATTTAGTTGAGCTACAGGTTTAAGCTAAGGCTCCTCAACCTATTATAGGGCCCAGGATTGGAGCTTCCAAGCTGTTGCACTGATTTAACTTGCAAAACTGCCAGTATCAGGAATAAATTCAAAAAATCAAACACCAAACCAAACCAACCAAACCAAATTAACCAACCAACCAACCAACCAACCAACCAATCAACCAACCAAAGAAACTACCACAACCACTACTGACAAAGAAGCAAAAACTACAAACCAAACAAACCCTCTCTTGGTTTTGCCTACACTTCTTCCTGTAACCTGAATTTCTACCTGTCTTGCTTTGGATTCTTTCAAGAAAGATATGAAAGTTTCAATATAATGTTTGCACGAATATAGGTCTTTTTAATGTAGTAATTTCTCAATAGAAGTTAGCCACCATTTTTGTAGTATACTAAAAATAGAGAAATGCTTTATTTTCTACAAAAGAAAAACATACAAAATGGCAAGTTATGGCTATGAATATTGGTATAGTCTTTCTGGAGGAAAACATTAGCAGTGTTAATCAAAAGCATTAAAATGTACATATGCTTTGATCAAGTATTTCCACATTTAAGAATTACTATAATAAAATAATCAGGGGTTTTAATAAATATGTATGAAGAGAATTTATGCTGACAGTTTCTTGTAATTATACAAAGCATAAATGAATATTCAGCAATAGGTAATCAGGTACATCAATTTTGTGAATTTTGAGCTAGGTTTCTATTTTTGAGAAAAATCATATAGATACACATGTATTTTGCTTTGCTGTTGTTAATTTTGATGTTTTGAAACAGGGTCTCATGTTGTAGCCCGGCCTGAATTTGAACTCATGGAAATCTTCCTGTGCCAAGTGTTGGAATTAATGGCATGGGTCATCATACTTGTCCAGAATTTATATTTTCATTTTATTTTTTATGTATGTGAGTAGTTTTCCTGCATATATGCCTGTGTATCACATGTATATGTGATACCCACAGAGGTCAGAAGAGGGCATAGGATCCCCTGGAACTGGAGTTGTAGATGGTTATGAGTCACTGTGTGGGTGCTGAGAATCAAACCTGGGTCTTCTACAAGAACAAGTGCTCTTTATGGATGATCCATTTCTCTAATCCCCTGTATATTTCTGAATGAAAAGGTACCCATTAAGTTTCAAATAGAGAAACAGAATATGAACCATTAGAAATAGTATATACCACCAGACAACTAATGTAGCTTGCACACTGAACATGTCTCAACAAGACTCTTGATTTCATTTAATGTTCTCTTTTTCTATTGTCCTCCATTGCTACAAATGACACCAGTTAGGTTAGATACCTCTACCTCACAGTACTTGTATTCCTATATAATAAATTTGCTTATTACTTATCACACACTGGCAGTCATCTTTGTTCTGTTCTTCATGGTGTTACTAATACCAGAGTAGTGACTAACATATGAGACAAACTACAAATATTTGTTGATTAATTACATGCATGATGACTTGAAATACCTTAACTAGAAAAGAAAATGCAGAAATACTATCAGTGATTAACTTTTTAAGGCAGTTATGGTGTAATTTTGAAACTTTTTAAAAACAGAATTTCTAATTTTTTTCTCTATGTAGAACACACTGCTTAAGAATAGTGTAAAAGCCTAATTTGTAAACTCATTAAATTTTAAAAAGTTGGGTACAAGATGTCATCATTAGTGGTCAGTAAGAAGAGAAAAGAATTCTAATATCCATTTATGAGTGAGTACATACCATATTTGTTTTTCTGGGTCTCAGTTACCTCATTTAGGATTTTTTTTTTTTTTTAGTTCCATTCATTTGCCTGCAAATTTCAAGATGTCATTTTTTTTTTATTGCTGCATAATACTCCATTGTATAAATGTCCCACATTTTTTAGTTTTTATCCATTCTTTGATTAAGAGGCATCTAGGTTGTTTCCAGGTTCTAGCTATGGCAAATAATGCTACTATAAACATAGTTGACCCTCTTTGAGGAGTGGATGGTGGAGTAGGGGTGGAGGGAAGCAGTGGGTTAAGCAGGAGGAGGGAAAAGGAACTCTGGTTGGTATGTTAAAAAAAACTTTTAAATAGAAAATGTCAAAAAATGAAGAGGAAAGAATGAAGCTGGTTTGTTTGCTGTAAGAGAGGTACTAGCTAGCTACTAGCACATTGGGAAGAGAATAAGTCAATTCATTATGAAAACTGTCCAGAAAAGGAATTTTGTTTTAAAGACTAGGTTTTGTTATGTAGTCTGGCTGGCCATACACTCATTATCCTCTTGCCTATTCTTTCCAAATGCTGGGATTACAATTGTGTGCCACCAAATGTGCTGAGAGAATTATCAAGGTTAGCTTCCATCCTGGAGAAGTGACTCCTGTGATGTTAATGTGTTAGGCTTGGAGAAATTTTGTCTCTTAAAGACAGAAAAAAAATTGTAAGTTGAATTTTAAGCAATTTTAGTTTTACTTTCTAATCTGTATGCTGTGAATATACTTTGTTACCATTTGTTAATAAAGAGGCTGTTTTGGCCTATGGCAAGGCAGCTTAGAGGCAGGTGGGAAATTCAAGAGAGATAAAAGAGGAAGAAAGGAAGAGTCAAAGAGACATTGCAGACAGCCATCCAGAAGGTTAGATATAACGGAACACAGGTAAAGCCATGAAGCCATGTGGCAGTACACAGATCAATTAAAATGGGTTGAGTTAAGCTGTAAGAGCTAGTTAACAATGGGCCTGATCGATAAGCTAAACAGTTTGTACTTAATATAAACCTCTGAGTAATTATTTATTTTTTTTTTACGGAGAAAAATGTTTATTTTGTCTTAGAGGTTTGAAATTTTCAGCTCATTATGGTATATCAGTGCAGGGAACTGTGGCAGAGAAAGTTCGGTCATTTTCAGGTCAGGTTCAAAAAGAAGGATGAGACTGGCATTTGTAATACCCTTCAAGGGTACATTCCCCAGTGGCTTAAACTGTCCACAAATCTCCCACCTTCTGAAGTTTCAACCAGCTTCTAAAGCTCTAAGCTGGGAACTAAGACACATTGGCCCATGAAGGGCTGGCCTGATGCAAAGCTGCCAACTTCTTTTTTTTTGTTTTTATTTCAGATTTCTCTTCTGGTTTTTTTTTTATTACTAATAAAGTCTCATTTTTATCCATGTATCCCCTTGTTCAAATGCCCTTCCCCTCCTGCCCCTACAAATCACTCTTCTCCCCATCTCCTTATCTCCTCCCCAGCAAGGGCAGGAGGTCCCAAGGTCCCAAGGTAGCTTAGTTCAGCATCCACTCCAGGAAAATCCACTTTCCTCATCCTCACATCAAGACTGGATCAGGTGTTCCTCTGGAGGGAATAGGCTCCTAAGTGCCAGTTCAAGGTGCTTCAGATCCCAAGCTGTTCAGTGTTTGTGGTTTGCAGCTTGGACATGCTTTGCTTTTTGTTTAAAGTCCACTAATGAGTGAATACATCCCCTGCTTATCTTTCTGGGATTGTGAAACCTTGCTCATGAGGATATTCTCCATATCCATCCATTTGCCTGCCATTATAGAATATCATTGTTTCTTACTGCTGAGTAGTACTCCATTGTGTAGATGTACCACAGCTTTTTAATCCATTCCTCAGTTGAGGGGCAACTAGGTTGTTTCTAGGTTCTTTTTGTTCCTTTTTTTTATTATGAATAAAGTCACATTTTCTATCTGTGTACATCTTTATTCAAGATCTCTTCCCCCTCCAACCCCCTCCAGTCACTCTCTCTTCTCCACATTTCCCCATCTCCACCCATCTTTTTGTTTAAAGTCCACTAATGAGTGAATACATCCCCTGCTTATCTTTCTGGGTTTGTGATACCTCACTCAGGAGGATATTCTCCAAATCCATCCATTTGCCTGCAAATTTTAGGATATCATTTTTTTCTTACTGCTGAGTAGTACTCCATTGTGTAGATTTACCACAGTTTGTTAATCCAATCCTCAGTTGAGGGGCATCTAGGTTGCTTCCAGGTTCTTGCTATTACAAATAATGCTCCTATGAACATAGTTGAGCTAATGCCTTTGGAGTGTGAATGCGCATCTTTTGGGTACACACCCAGAAGTGGTATTGCTGGGGAGATTGATTCCCAGTTTTCTGAAAAAACTGCCATACTGCATTCCGTAGTGGCTGAACAAGCTTACACTCCCACCAACAATGGAGGAGTGTTCCCCTTGCTCAGCAACCTCTTCATCTGTGTCTTTTATCTTAGCCAATTTAACAGGTGTCAGGTGGTATCTCAAAGTTGTTTTGATTTGCATTTCTCTTGTGGCTAAAGATGTTGAGCACTTTTTCATGTGCCTTTCAGCCATTTGTAATTCTTCTGCTGGGAATTCCCTTTTTAGTTCTGAACCCCAGTTTTTTGATTGGGTTATTCAAGGTTTTGGGCTCTAGTTTCTTCAGTCTGTATATATTTTAGAGACCAGTCCTCTATCACTTGTAGGGTTGGTGAAAATCTTTTCCCATTCTGTAGGCTGTCGTTTAGTCCTATTGACAGTGTCCTTGGCTTTACAGAAGCTTCTCAGTTTCATGAGGTCCCATGTATTGATTTTTGTTCTGAGTAATTATTTTATAAGGACCACAGGTGGGAGAACTTTGTCCAGACAGAGGGGCCCAGACAGGCCAGAAATTACTGACAACTTTCCTATATTAAAATGCATTTACTGAGCTGATGAGTTGACTCAGTGGGTAAAGGTGCTTACCACCAAGCCCAATGACATGAATGTGAACCCCACAGGACCCATATGGTGGAAGAATAGAACCAATTCCCCCAAGTTGCCTTCTCATGTCCACAACTCACACAAATATATACCTAAATAAATTTTTACAATTGTATTAATTTTTGTCTTAATATAAATTATTTTTTTATTGAAGAAAGATTGTTGATGAAATTTTATATGAAATCAAAATTTCTTATTGTATTGAATAAAGCCAAATTTATACACATCAGACTTTATGTACAATAAATAGGTTATATTATATGCATTTGCATTTCTTATCCAAGGGAAGTCTAATTTTGTTCAGGTTATATTTACCTTTCTGTGCTTGGGAAGGGCTATTTAAAAAGCTCTTAAAAGATGAAAAAAAGGAGATAAAAGAAGAATTTGTAGGAAAGAGTAATAAACAATGTTCTGTTTGGAGTTCATTATAATATAGTATACTAAATATGACACTATCTCCATGCTGTCTGTTTGTTAAACCCAACATATAATGTTATATGCTTTGATGTAATAGAGAGTACAATTTATGGGCTGCTGGTTAAGAGCATTTGCTGCCTTTTTTTTTTTGTTTTTTTTAGAGGACTTGAGTTTAATTTCTAGCACCCACATATTAGCTCATAGTCTTTTGTAACTCCATTTCCAGGGTATCTGGTATTCTCTTTTACCCTTTGCGGGTACCAGGTAACTATTTGCTGCATAATACATATGTATATATGTGGTGGAAATGTTCTCTGTATGATGTAAATAAAGTAACTCATTTGGTCTATGTAGAGCACCATAAAAGTGGGTGGAGAATCAGAGGACAGACAGGTAGAAGGTGGGTGGAGTTAGCCAGTCTCCATCCAACCCCCAAAGAAGAAGCATGTAAAGAAATACAGGTGAGCCATGGGCTGGGCCACGTGGCAGGTAGATTACAAGAAATGGGTTGATTTAAGATGAAAGAGCTAGCTAGTAATGTGCTTAAGATATGGGCCAAAAAGTATGAAGTTAATATAAGTGTCTGATTAATTTCTTTGGGGGACAAAAGTTGTCGGTGGCCAGGTCCTAACCTCTGGGCCCAAAAGGGCCTGGGAAACCTTCTACAACATATAAACATATATATATATATTATATATATACATATATATGCAAAATACTCATATACATAAAGTAGAAATAAATCTTTCAAAAGGTCAATCCATGTTGCTAGCATAACTGAAGTAATATTACCCTCAGCCATTATCTTCTTTATAGTTATTGTTAACTTATCAGCATTTTAAAAAAATTGTATTTTCCTGAGCATGTGTACTTAAGCTATAGGAATCAAACTACCAGATGTGGATGCTAATAAAAGCCTCTACTGTTAAAGTAGTCTTTAAAATATCCACATAATTGTCTTGTTAAGATGGTTGGAAACATGTATTTAAATATTAGTCAGAAACATAGCAGATATTAGTGACAACACTTTGGTGCAATTGATGAACTATTATTATGATTTTTATGTTTAAAACATATTTAATCAAATAGCTATAAAATAATTAGCACAAACACCTTTTCACATGATGGATTATGGTGCTATTGTTCCTAACTGAAGAACTGTGATAATCATGACAAGGATATTTACTATTAAAGCAAAATTCAAGCAGTGAATCTGGCTTCTTTCCCCTCCTCCCTCCCTTACCTATCCCCTTCTTTTCTTTCTCCTTCTCTTCCTCTCTGTTGGATGGGAGATGGGAACTCTTGTTCATCTTTTATTCCTTCCTCCCTTTCTCCCCTAGTTTTCTCAATAGCCATACAAATTAGGAGAAGAAAAAAAATAGAACTGAATGAACATATATTGACTGGTTGCACATCCTGTTTACTTAGTTAATATTATTTCCTTCTTGGGTTTCTGAGGGAGTTAAAGATAAGATAATTAGAGTTAAAAAAATTCACTTAGAGGTTAAAGTATATAAGTTTGAGAGACATCAAAAGATAGTTTTCAGTTAGTAATTTTATTTAGATAGAAAGTGAATTATGCACAATCCCTGCACTCACCAAAATAGGATAGATAATGAAATGTTTTCTTTAAATTTGTTAGTTGTTAATGGGCTGGACATTACTCATGTAATTATTGCTTCTGTATGTTATATAATTATTGTACCTATTGTATATAGTTTTTCTTATATTAGTTATAACCTTTTTTATTTTTGGCACAAAAGGGTAATGTGGTGATAAATTAACAAAATCAGCCTGGACTATCAGAAAACAGTATCATCTACAGTCAAGCCATGAAGATCAGAGAGTGGTGACTCACAGCTTTAACTCTATCACTCAGGAGACAGAGATCTTTTTGTATTTCTGTGAGTTCAAGGCCTAACAGCCAAGCAGTAGTAGCTCATACCTTTAATCCTAACTTTAGGATTATGATGCAGAGTTGAACCAGGAAGTAAAACAGCTGAGTGGGGAAGATATTTAAGTCAGGAGGAAGAGGAGGAGGCAGAGATTCATGCATTCTATAGAAGTGACCAATCAAGCTGAGGACTCATGAGGATAACACATACCCTGTTCAGCCTGAGAGGTTGGCTGGGTAAGAATTGACTGTGGTCTGTTTCCTCTCTCTGATATTCTAACTTTCCCCCAATATCTGGCTCTAGGTTTTCATTATATACTAACTACAATTCATGCAATATCACTTGTTGTCCCAGTTGCAGGCCAGCAGGAAAGACTCTTATGGGCACACATGCTCACTAACATCCCAGCTTGTTGAACCCTGCAATCTACAAGTGACACCCCATTCCCCAAAAGCACCCATCATCCTTCAACCTCAGCAGCTCCCTAAGACACAGAATACATCAACTCCAAATGGACCAAGAGCTCAGATTGGACCAAGGGTGTCACCCTGAGACATAGAAAAATCCTATGAGGTAAGGATGGGTAAATGCCAGTGCAAAAATACATTCAATAATATAAGAACAATATGACACCACCATACTCTAGTGGTTCTACAGCAGGAAGACCTAGATATGCCAATGTAGAAGAAGCAAAGGAACATGAACTTAAAAAATAGCTTTATGAAGATGATAGAAGTCTTTGAAGACAAAATAAAAATCTTAAGAAATAGAGGGAACCCTCCTCCAAATTGGAAGAAACCAATAAATCTCTTAAAGAATGCCACAAAAACCAAGAAAAACAATCAATCAGATGAAGAAAACAGTTCAAGACTTAAACATTCAAAAAGAAGCATTAAAAAAGAAACAAACCAAGGCAATGCTAGAAATGGAAAATCTGAGTAAAAGAATAGGAACTACAGATGTAAGCATAACCATCAAAATAAAGAGATGGAAGAGAGAATTTATGGTGTGGATGATAAAATGAAGGAAATAGATATATCAGTCAGAGAAAACACTAAAGCCAAAATAGTCAAAACATAAAATGTTCAGGAAATCTGGGACAGCATAAAAAGAACAATCCTAAGAATAATGGGAATAGAAGAAAGATAAGAATGCCAGTTCAAAAACACAAAAATATATTAAACAAAATTCATAGAAATTTTCCCAATCTATAGAAGAAAATGTCTATGAAGATACAAGAAGCTTAGAGACTACCAGATAGAATAGACCCTCCCATTGCATATAATCTATTTAGTACTATAATAAAAATAAGGGAACAGATAATGGGGAAAAGCTGGAATATCAAAGAGAGGGAACAAACCACAGCCAAATATCACTTAGCCAGCTTCTCAGGCTGAACAAAGTGAGACCCATCTTCACGAGTCCCAAGACTGTCTTGTCACGCAGGCAGAATGATTAATTTCTCCTTCTCCTGCCTTACATTTTTTTTCACCACCCAGCTATTCTACTTCTCGGTTTAGCTCTCCTAGAGCTAGGATTAAAGGTATGTGCTACCAATGCCTGACTGTTAGGCCTTGAACTCACAGAGATCCAGTTGGATCTCTGTCTCCTGAGTGGTAGGATTAAAGTTATGGGTCACCACTGCCTGACTATCATGACTTGAGTTTGTGGGTGGCACTGTCCTGTGATATTCCAGACTATTTTTTTTAATTAAGTATACAATATATTACCTCTTAGAAATTTCACTTATCATATAAAAGTCAAAACACTAAACATACAGAATAAAGAAAAAATATTAAGAGCTGCAAAAGAAAAAAAGCCAAGTAAATTATAAAGACAGACCTATCAGAAAAACACCTGACTTCTCAATAGAGAAGATCCTGAACAGATATTATACATACACTAAGAGACCAAGGATGCCAGTCCAGAATACTATACCTAGCAAAATTTTCAATAACCATAGATGGAGTAAATGAGATATTTCATGACAAAACCAGATATAAACAACAACTATTTACATATTCAGTGTTAAAGAAAGCATTAGAGGGAAAACTCCAACTTAAATTATTTATATACACCCACAAAATTACAAGCTTCCCACAGAAAGAAACTCCAAAAGAGGGGAAACACACACACAACACACACCCCTACCCAAAATAACAGAAATTAATAATCAAAGATTATTCTTATCCCTAATATCATTGGACTCAATTCTTTATTAAAAGAAAAACAGGCAAAGGGCTGAAAATGAAATAAGGGAAACATCATCCTTTAGACTAGCTCTAAATAGTATTAAATACCTTGGAGTAACTATAACCAAAGAAGTAACAGATCTATTTGACAAAAACTTTAAATCACTGAAGAAAGAAATTGAAGAGGATATCAGAAAATGGAAAGATCTCCTATGTTTCTAGATAGGTAGGATCAACATAGTAAAAATCGCAATCCTACCTAAAGCAATCTATAGACTCAATGCACTTCCCATCAAAAATTCCAACACAAGTTTTTACAGACCTTGAAAGAACAATACTCAATTTCATTTGGAGTAACAGAAAAGCCAGGATTGCCAAAACAATTTTGCTCAAGAAGAGAACCTCAGGAGGCATCACCATCCCTGACATCAAGCTATACTATAGAGCTACAGTAATAAAAACAGCCTGGTACTGGCATAAAAACAGACTTGTGGACCAATGGAATTGAACTGAAGATCCTCTCGACATTTACCCAAAAACCTATGAACACCTAATCTTTGACAAAGAGGCCCAATATATTCAATGGAGAAAAGATAATATCTTTAACAAGTGGTGTTGGCATAGCTTGGTGGTAGTGTGTAGAAAAATGGAAATAGATACAAGCCTATCACCCTGTAGAAAACTCAAATCCAAGTGGATCAAAGACTTCAACATAAACCCAGCCACACTGAACTTGATAGAAAAGAAAGTGGAAAATATCCTTTAACACATTGGCATAGGTGACCACTTCCTAAATATAACACCAGTAGTGCAGACACTAAGAACAACAATCAATAAGTGGGACTTCCTGAAACTGAGAATCTTCTGTAAAGCCAAGGACACAGTCAATAAGATAAAACAACAGCCTATAGAATGGGAAAAGATTTTCACCAGTCCTACAAGTTTCAGAGGACTGATCTCTAAAATATATAGAGAACTCTAGAAACTAGAGCCCAAAGCCCTAAATAACCCAGTTAAAAATGGAGTTCAGAATTAAAAAGGAAATTCTCAGCAGAAGAATTATAAATGGCTGAAAGGCACATGAAAAAGTGCTCGACATCTTTAGCCATCAGAGAAATGCAAATAAAACAACTTTGAGATACTACCTTACACCTCTCAGAATGGCTGAGATTAAAAACACAGATGACAGCCTATGCTGGAGAGGTTGCAGAGCAAGGGGAACACTCCTCCATTGTTGGTGGGAGTGTAAGCTGGTTAAGCCACTCTGGAATTCAGTATGGCAGTTTCTTAGAAAACTGGGAATCAATTTCCCCAAGGACTCAGCAATACCATGATTGGGAATATACCCTAAAGATGCACATTTGCATTCCCAAAGCATTAGCTCAACTTATGTTCATAGCAGCATTATTTGTAACAGCAAGAACCTGGAAACAACCTAGATGCCCCTCAACTGAAGAATGGATTAACAAGCTGTGGTACATCTACACAATGGAGTACTACTCAGCAGCAAGAAAAAAATGCTATCTTAAAATTTGCAGGCAAATGGATGGATATGGAGAACATTCTCCTGAGTCAGGTATCTCAAACATAGAAAGATAAGCAGAGGATGTACTTACTCACTCATTAGTGGACTTTAAACAAAAACCAAAGTACACCCAAGCTGCAAACCACAACCACTGAACTGCTTGGGATCTGAAGCACCTTGGAATGGCATCTTGGAGCCCATTCCCTCCAGGGGAACACCTGACTCAGTTTTGATGTTGGGATGAGGAAAGTGGACTTGCCTGGAATGAATGCTGAACTAAGCCAATTTGGGACCTTGGGATTTACTGTCCTTGTTGGGGAGGAGATGAGGAGATGGGAAGAAGAGAGAGTGACTGAGAGGAGCGGGAGGGAAAAGGGAGTTTGAACAAGGGAATATATGGATAAAAAATGAGACTTTATTCAAAAATAAAAAAGAAAAACAAACACAGGCTAAAAGAATAAACACAAAATCAAAATCCATTCTTGTGGAAACACACCTCAACTTCAAAGACAGGCACTCCTCAACGTAAAGGGTTGGGAAAAGACTTTCTAATCAAATGGACTTAAGAAGCAAGCTTGTGTAGCTATCCTAATATCTAACAGAAAGATTTCAAACAGAAATAAATCAAAAGAGATTGGGAAGGATATTACATATTCATCACAGGAAAAATCCATCAAGATGAAGTCTTAATTTCAGACATTTATGCATCAAATACAAGGGCAACAACATATGTAGAAGAAATAATACTAAAGCTTAAATCACACATCAAACCCTACACACTAATAGTGGGAGATTTCAACACCTCACTCTCTTCAATGGGCACATCTGCCAGACAAAAACTTAACAAAAATAGGAATTTAACAGATATTTTGACTAAAATCCTCTTAATAGATATATGCATATACATATACATAGTAGTTTCTACCCAAAAGAGAAGAATATACCCTTTTTCTCAGCACTCCATGGAGTCTACTGTAAAACTGACAACATACTTTGTCATAAATCAAATGTAAATAGATACAAAAGAAATTGGAATAACCCCTTGTGTCCTATTGGATCACCATGGCCTAAAGTTAAGTTCAAAAACAACATAAACTATAGAAAGCTTACATATTCATGAAAACTGAACAGCTCTTAACTGAACCACATCTGGGTCAAGGAAGAAATAATGAAAGAAATTAAAGACTTTCTAGAATTCAATTAAAGTGAATTCACAACATACCTAAACTTATGAGACACAATAAAAGTCGTACTTTGAGGAAAGCTCATAGCAATGAATGCTTACACAAAGAGTTGAGAGAAATCTCACATAAGTGACTTAACAGCTCACCTGAAAGCTCTAGAACAAAAAGAAGTAAATGTACTCAAAAGTAGAAGGTAGAAAATAATTAAACTCAAGGCTGAAATCAATAAAATAGTAACAAAGAGAAGAATACAAGAAATCAATGAAACAAATACTTGGTTCTTTGAAAAAGTTAACAAGATAAATAAATCCTTATACAACTAACAAAAAGACACAGAAAGAATATTCAAATTAAGAAAGTCAGAAATGAAAATGACCTAAAAACAGACATGAAAAGAATTCAGAAAAGCAGTAGTCATACTTTAAAACCGGTACTCCAAAAATGGGAAAATCAGAAAGAAATAGAAGTTTTTCTAAAGAGGTATCACTTACCAAATGTAAGTCATGATTAGATAAGTGGTTAAACAGACCTATAATTCCCACAAAAATAAAAGTCTCCCAATCAAGAATGTCCAGTGCCAGATGGTTTCAATGCAGAAATCTACCAGAATTTCAGAGAACTAATGCCAATACTCCTCAAATTGTTCCACTCAACATAAATAGAAGGAATACTCCCAAATTCTTTTTATGAAGCTATAGTCGCCCTGATTCCCAAATCACACAACGATGCAACAAAGAAAGAGTATTACAAACAAACCTCTCTCAAGAATGTTGATGCAAAAATAATAAAATACTGGCAACCTGACTCCAGGAACACATTAAAAAATTTATCTACCATGATCAAGTAAGCTTCATCCCAGAGATGCCAAAGTGGTTCAATATATAAAAATCTTTCAGTGTTTTCCACTATATAAAAAACCCTAAAGAAAAAAAAACCCACATGATTGTCTCATTTGATGCTGAAAAAGTCTTTGACAAAAGCTAACACCCTTTCATGATAAAGGTCCATCAAACTAAATGGAGAGAAATTCATAGCAATTCTACTAAAATCAGGAACAACACAAGCCTGTCTACTCTCCCCAAATCTACTACTCAAAGTTCTCCTCACACAATCAGACAACCAAAAGAAATCAAGGGGATATAAATTGGAAAAGAAGAAGCCAAACTATTGCTATTTGCAGATGATTTGAGAGTATACATAAATGACCCCCAATTCTACTAGGCAACTCCTACAGCTGCCAAATATCTTCAGCAATGTGGTAGGATATAAAATTAACTAAAATAAAATCAATACCTCTTTTGTACATGAATGTTAAGATGGGTGAAAAAGAAATCAGAAAACATCAGCCTACTAATAACAAAGTAAAAACCCACAAATAATATCAAATGTATCTCTAACCAAGCAAGTGAAACACCTGTATGACAAGAATTCAAGTCATTGCAGACAGAAATAGAAGATACCAGAAAATGGAAAGATCACCCATGATCATGGATAGGTAGGATCAACATAGTAAAAATGGCAATCTTACCAAAAGCAATCTACCGATTCAATGCAATTCCTCATCAAAATTTCAACACAATTCTTTACAGACCTCAAAAGAACAATATTAAACTTCGTATGGAAAAACAAAAACTCAGGGTTGCCAAAATATCCTGTTCAATAGTAGAACTTCTGGAGACATCACTATCCATGGCTTCAATATCTACTATTGAGCTAAATAATAAAAACAGCTTGTTATTGGCATAAAACAGACACATGAATGAATGGAATTGAAGACCCTAGCATTAATTCACACATCTATGAACACCAATTTATTTATTTATTTTTTTTAAAAAAAGCCAAAAATATACAATGGAAAACAAAAAGCATTTTTGACAAATGTTTTAGGCACAACTAGATGGTATTATGTAGAAGAAGCAAATAGATCTATATCTATGACCCTGCACAAAACTCAAGTCCAAATGGATCAAAGACCTCAACATAAAACCAGTTACACTGAACCTGACAGAAGATAAAGTGGGAAATAGCCTGGAATACATTGGCACAGGAGACCATTTTCTACATATAACACCAGTAGCAAAACACTGAGAGAAAAATTAATAAATGGGACCACCTGAAACAGAGCTTCAATAAGACAAAGGATATGGTCAATAAGACAAAACAAAAGCCCATAGAAATGGAAAAGATCTTTATTTAGCCCTAAGTGTCACTGAGGTCTGACCTCTAACTCAAGAAACTAGAGATCAAGAAACCAAATAATCCACTTTAAAAATGAGATACAGAGCTAAATAGAGAAATTTCAACAGAAGAATCTTAAATGGCTGAAAGACACTTAAAGAATTGTTCAACATCCTTAACCATTGGGGAAATGCAAATCAAAACAACTCTGAGATACCATCTTACAGCTGTCAAAATGGCTCAGATCAACAACACTGATGACAGCCTTTATTGAAGGGATTTGTAGTAAGGGATTATGTTGGTAATGTTGTAAATATTTGGCCTGCCTATTGGTTGAATAAAAGCTGATTGGCCAAAAGGCGGACAGGAAGTATGAGTGGGGCTACCAGGCTAAGAAAACTCTGAGTTTTGGAAGAACAGAAACAGTTGCCAGAGAGCTGCCAGAGAGAGCTGCCATAGACACAATGAGGAGCTGGCAGAAGACACAGAGGAAAGAAGCTGAAATGCTGCTATGAGAAAAGTTACTGAGCTGCGTGACTGAACAAGATGGGTTGTACTTAGATGAAGGAGTTAGCAAGCTGTATGCCTGGACCCTCGGTCAATCAGCATAAAAATAATATATCCCTGGGTGTGGTTATTTGAGGCAAAGCGGGGCCATGAGTGAGACTAAACCTTTGGTCCAGGCCTGGAAAGTCCGGGCCAGAACCATTAACATTTCTCCATTGCTGTTGGGACTGTAAACTTGTACAGCCATTTTGGAAATCAGTGTAGTGGTTCCTTAGAAATCTGAGAATCAATCTACCCAATGATCCAGCAATATCACTTTTGGGCATATACCCAAAGTATGCACATTCATACCACAAGGATATTTGCTCAACTATAGTAGCATTATTTGTAATAGCCAGAACCTACAAACAGCCTAGATGCCCAGACTGCATTGACTCACTCTGGAAGTCTTTACCTTCCCTGAGAAATGGAAGAGGGGGATGAGGTTGGGGGGGAATCTGGAGATGATTAGGAAGAGGGGAGCAAAGGGGAACAACAGTGGTTATGTAAAAAAAACCTTTTAAATATAAAAGTTTTATTATTTAAAAAATGTTTCTGGGAACAAGCTTGTGATTTTTCAGCAAGGCAGCATCAATATGGATAATCCTGGACTCTTTCAGCAACATTGTATCTTTCATTGAATCTCAGTTTCTGTGATCTGAAATGGTAGTCATTAAATAATATGATGGAAAAAAATAGATGTGGCTAGAGATGTGGCTTATGAGGAATTGGTCTTGACAGGTCGGAACTAACTTCAGAAACATGAGAAAATTGATTTTGGATGGTGCCATGTGAACTTGGAAATAGAAGGTGCAGTTTCCATCTCATGGGTATTCTTCATATATCATTAAATCCCTTGAGAAAAATGGCCAGTGCTACAGAAATGCTTGTCTCATCAGATTTAGCTAATGTGCTTACTGCAGAGTTTTATTTTACTGGGTCAATGTAATATATGAATTTATCTATCTAATCTATCTATCATCTATAAATCATTCAACTATCTATCATTTGTATATTTATCTAATCTATCATATATCATCTCTATCATTTTATGTTATATATGTATGTCTATCATCTATCATATCTATCTGTCATCTATCATCTATCTATCATGTATCATCTATATCTATGTATCATGTATGTATGTATATATATGCATCTATTCTATATGCATTTACTTTTCTTTCTATTATATTTGGTATGTGTGTTTAAGGCATTACATTAGTTTAAAAAAAAAGAAAAAATTGTACTCAAGTTGCAAAGCATTCAGAGCAAAGAAAGGTGAGCATTTTTCCAGGCTGACTGCTGCAGGAATGTGGACACAGGAATGGCTATTGTGAAATTAATGAAAAAAATCCCACCCACTATTGCACATCCGGCTTGACAATTATTCTCCCATAATGGAGAGAAGCAGAAGCAAGAAACCAGCAAAGAATGCTTAAAGGAACCCATTGGAAATGATGAGGTAGAGGAACTTATAAATAGCATCACAAAGGTTAGATCTACAAAAAAGAATTTCAGTTGCCATTTAGTCTTGCCTTTCATTTTCCCTACAATTACAAATCTCAATAAAATGACATTTAGTTCAAAATCTGTCCAGAATCAACCACCCATATAAGGGTTTTAATTGGCTTGTTCAGAATCGGCTAAAAATAAGGGAAGGTCCTAACTTTTTTTTCTTGATTTTGACACATATTCATCTACTTTTAGCTTGCATTTTTATTTACTCTAACTAACTGTGAAGGACCTCCAAGTCTAACCCACATACTGTGCCTTCTGAGGTGGAGTCAGAGAAGTTCCAGGATGAAGATGGACTTTGCTTCTCTCAACTTCACTTTAGTCTTGACTGAGTATGACATTCTCAGAATCTGGAAGAACTACTCTGAATGTGGGTCACATTGTTCAACAGGCAGGGGCCGGGTAAAACAATAACCATGATAACAGCAACAACAACAATGATGACAATGATTTTGACAACTGTAGTTGGTTGTTTTTACCCTTTTTACTCTTTGTCTCTTTGGGGGCCCAACACCCAGCTCTCAAATCAATCACACGAAGGCTTATTCTTTTTTTTATGCCTGGCCTTAACTTGGCTGTGTCTAGCTAACTTTTCTTAAATTATCCCATTTATCTTTGCCTCTGAACTTTTATATTTCTCTATTCTATATACTTTCTTCTTATTCCATGGCTTGCTGTATCTCTGGGTGCCTGGCCCCTGGATTCCTTGTCTCCTCCTCTATTCTTGATCTTCCCAGACTTCTCCTCCTATTTATTTTTCCTGCCTGTCAGCCTCACCTATTCCTCATTCTGCCTCACTATTCAATTGTTTATTAGACCAATAAGGTGTCTAATTTTTATTTTTTTATAAAAGGGAATTTACTCTTGATATTTATTTTATTTTATTTTTATTTTTTTAGATCAACATCTTTTTTCCCCTTCTTTATTTATTTTAAATTTATCAAGATAAACAGTAAAATGAATTTAAAATGCTGATAAGTTAACAATAACTATAAAGAAGATAAAAATCATAAGTATGACTTATCAAGGGTGATAATGCAAATAAGATTGCTACACATATATTTACTTTGTGTTCAGCTTTCCCTCTGAATTTTTTCTTTTTCATCCCTGTATATCCTTATTCAAGGTCCCTTCCCCCTCCCACCACATCAGGTCATTTTTTCTTCTCCACAACTCCCCATCCCTTCCCTGGGCAGGCAGCAGACAATCCCATGGTCCCACTGACCCAATAACGCTTAGTTCAGTCTCCATTCCTGGCCAAATCCAGTTTTGTCCCCCCTTCCCTCAAGAGTGAGTCTGGTATTCCTATAGTTGGAGTGGGATCCGAAGGGTCATTCCAGGGTGTTTCTGATCCCAAGCTGTTCAGTGGTCATGGTTTGCAGCCCGGGCATGCTTGGCTTTTTTCTTGTTTGTTTGTTTAGAGACCACTAATGAGTGAGTACATCCCCTGCTTATCTTTCTGAGATTGTGATACCTCGCTCAGGGGATATTCTCCAAATCCATCCATTTGCCTGTGAATTTTAGGATATTGTTTTTTTTTCTTACTGCTGAGTAGTATTCCATTGTGTAGATGTACCACTGTTTGTTAATCCATCCTTCAGTTGAGGGACATCTAGGTTGTTTCCAGGTTCTTGCTATTACAAATAATGCTGCTATGAACATAGTTGAGCTAATACCTTTGGAGTGTGAATGTGCCTCTTTAGGGTATACACCCAGAAGTAGTATTGCTGGGTCCTTGGGGAGATTGATTCTCAATTTTCTGAGAAACCGCCATATTGCATTCCAAAGTGGCTCAACAAGCTTACACTCCCACCAACAATGGAGGAGTGTTCCCCTTGGTCCGCATCCTCTCCAACATAGGCTGTCATCTGTGCCTTTTATCTTAGCCAATCAAACAGGTGTTAGGTGGTATCTCAAAGTTGTTTTGATTTGCATTTCTCTGATGGCTAAAGATGATGAGCACTTTTTCAAGTGCCTTTCAGCCATTGGTAGTTCCTCTACTGAGAATTCCCTTTTTAGATCTGTACCACATTTTTGGATTGGGTTATTCAAGGTTTTGGGCTCTAGATTCTTGAGCTCTTTATATATCTTAGAGATCAGTCCTCTATCACTTGTAGGGTTGGTGAAAATCTTTTCCCATTCTGTAGGCTGTCATTTTGTCCTATTGACAGTGTCCTTGGCTTTGCAGAAGCTTCCTAGCTTCAGTAGATCCCACTTATTGATTGTTGGTCTTAGTGTCTGTGCCACTGGTATTATATTTAGGAGGTGGTCGCCTGTGCCATTTGTAGAAGTGTATTTCCCATTTTCTTTTCTATCAAGTTCAAAGTGGTTGGGGTTAAGTTGAGGTCTTTGATCCACTTGGATTTGAGTTTTGTGCACAGTGACAGGCTCGGATCTATTTGCATTTTTCTGCACACTTCCGTCCAGCTATGCCAACACTATTTGTTAAATATACTATCTTTTTTCCATTGAATGTTTTGGTCCTCTTTGTCAAAGATCAGGTGTTCATAGGTTTTTGGGTTAATGTCTGGATCTTCAATTCTATTCCATTGGTCCACAAGTCTGTTTTTATGCCAGTACCAGGCTGTTTTTATTACTGTAGTTCTATTGTATAGCTTGAAGTCAGGGATGAGGATACCTCCTGAGGTTCTTTTGTTGAGTAAAATTGTTTTGGTAATCCTGGCTTTCCTGTTATTCCAAATGAAATTGAGTATTGTTCTTTCAAGGTCCAAAAAATATTGTTTTGGGATTTTGATGGGCAGTGCATTGAATCTGTAGATTGCCTTTGGTAGAATTGCGATTTTTACTATGTTGATCCTACCAATCCAGGAACATGGGAGAGCTTTCCATTTTCTGATATCCTCTTCAATTTCTTTCTTCAGTGATTTAAAATTTTTGTCAAATAGCTCTGTTACTTGTTTGGTTATAGTTACTCCAAGGTATTTAATATTATTTGCAGCTATTATAAAGGGTAATGTTTCCCTTATGTCTTTTTCAGCTCTTCTATCTTTAGTGTATAGAAGGGCTACTGATTTCTTTGAGTTAATCTTGTATCCTGCTACATTGCTGAAGGTGTTTATCAGCTGTAGCAGTTCCTTGGAAGAATTTTGTGGGTCACCTATGTATACAATTATATCATCTGCAAATAGAGATAGCTTCACTTCTTCTTTTCCAATTTGTATCCCCTTAATCTCTTTTTGTTCCCTTATTGCTTTAGCTAAAACTTCAAGAACTGTATTAAATAGATAAGGGGAGAGAGGACATCATGTCTAGTTCCTGACTTTAGTGGGATTTCTTTGAGTTTTTCTCCATTAAGTTTGATACTGGCTGTCGGCTTCTTGTAAACTGCCTTTATTATATTTAGGTATTCTCCCTGTATTCCTGATCTCTCCAGGGCCTTAATCACAAAGGAGTGTTGGATTTTGTCAAAGGCTTTTTCAGCATCTAAGGATATGATCATGTGGGTTTTGTTCCTTTAGTTTGTTTATATGATGGATAACATTTACAGTTTTCCGTATGTTAAACCAGCCCTGCATTTCTGGGATAAAGCCTACTAGGTCGTGGTGGATGATATCTTTTATACATTGCTGTATACAGTTTACCAAAATTTTGTTGAGAATTTTCGCATCAATATTCATGAGGGAAATTGGTCTGTAATTCTCCTTCTTTGTTGTGTCTTTGAGTGGCTATGGTATTAGGGTAATTGTGGCCTCATAAAAGGAATTTGGCAATATTCCTTTAGTTTCTACTGTGTGAAATAGTTTGAGGAGTAATGGTAGTAATTCTTCTTTGAATGTCTGGTAGAATTCGGCACTGAAATCATCTGGACCAGGGCTTTTATTTGGGGAGGTTTTTAATGACAGCTTCAATTTCCTTAAGGGTTATATGCCTGTTTAGGTAATTAATCTGATCTTCATTTAATTTTGGTAGATGGTACTTGTCCAGAAAGCTGTCCATTTCTTCTAAGTTTTCCATTTTTGTGGAATACAGATTTTCAAAATATGACCTGATAATTCTCTGTATTTCCTGGGGGTCTGTTGTTTTGTCCCCCTTTTCATTTCTGATTGTGTTGATTTGAACACTCTCTCTCTGCTTTTTGATTAGTTTGGCTAATCTATCTTGTTAACTTTCTCAAAGAACCAACTCTTTTATTCATTGATTCTTTGTATTGTTCTTTTTGTTTCAATTGTATTGATTTCAGCTCTAAATTTGATTATTTCCTGCCATCTACTCCTTCTAGGTGAGTTTGCTTCTAATTATTCTATGGCTTTCAGCTGTGCTAATCGGTCTCTAGTGTGAGATTTCTAGAAGTTTTCATATAGGCATCTAGCGCTATGAATTTTCTTCTTAAGAGTGCTTTTTTTTTGTTCCACAAGTTTGGATACATTGTGGATTCATTTTCAGTGAATTCTAGGAAGACTTTGATTTCTTTCTTAATTTCTTCCTTGACCCAGAGATGCTTCAGCTGAGTGATGTTTAGTTTCCAAGGGTTGGTAGGCTTTCTTTGGGTTTTGATGTTGTTGAGCTCTAACTTTAGGCCCTGGTGGTCCGATATTTTATAAGGGATTATTTCCATTTTTTGTATCTGTTGATATTTGCTTTATGACCAATTATGTGGTCAATTTTGGAGAAAGTTCCATGAGGAGCTGAGAAATATATATATTCCTTTGCCTTTGGGTGGAAGCTTCTGTAGATATCTATTAAATCCATTTGCATCGTAACCTCTTTTAGACTCCTTATATCTCTGTTGAGACTCTGTCTGTGTGATCTATCCAGGGTTGAAAGTGGGGTATTGAAGTCTTCTACCCTTAGGGTGTGAGAATTGATGTGGGATTCGAGCTTTAGCAGTGTTTCTTTTTCATAAGTAGGTGTCCTTATATTAGGGGCATAAATATTTAAGATTGACATCTCCTCTTGACCAATTTTTCCTGTGATGAATAAGTAGTGACCATCTTGGTCCCTTTTAATTGCTTTTAGCTTAAAGTCTACTTTGTTAGATATTAGGATTGCAACCCCCGCTTGTTTCTTAGGAGCATTTGACTGGAAATTCTTTTCCCAACCCTTTATTCTAAGCCTGTGTCTGTCTTTGTGGTTGAAGTGTGTTTCTTCTAGGCAGCAGAAGGATGGCTTCTGTTGTTGTATTCATCTTGTTAGTGTGTGATGTTTTATAGGAGAGTTGAGACCATTGATATTAAGGGAAATTAGTGACCATTGATTCATATTTCCTGCCATTTTTGTTGGTAACTTGTTTATATTTCCTTTCTCTAGGGTATTCTTCTGAGGAATGATTGATTGTTTGTGATTTTGTGGGTGTATCTGGGGTCCATAGGTTGGAGTTTTCCCTCTAATACTCTCTGTAGTGCTGGATTGGTAGATAGATATTCTTTCAGTCTGACTTTGTCATGAAATATCTTGTTTACTCCATCTATGGTATTGATAATTTTGCAGAGTATAGTATTCTAGTTTGGCAGCCATGCTATTTTAGCGCCTGTATAACTTCTGACCAAGCCCTTCTAGCTTTCATCATTTCCATTGAATAGTCAGGCATTATTCTGATGGGTCTGCCTTTATATGTGAGTTGGCCCTTTTCTTTTGCAGCTCTTAAAATTTTTTCTTTGTTCTGTATGTTTTGTGGCTTGATTATAATGTGGCGCGCTGACTTTTTTTTTTGGGTCATATCTATTTGGTGTTCTGTAAGCTTCTTGTATCTTTATAGGCATTTCCTTCTTCAGGTTAGGGAAGTTTTCTTCTATGATTTTATTAAAAACATTATCTGTGCCTTTGAGCTGGTATTCTTCTCCTTCTTCTATTCCTATTATTCTCAGATTAGGTCTTTTCATGGTGTCCCAAATTTCCTGAACATTTTGAGTTATGGCTTTTTTAATTTTACTATTTTCTTTGACTGATATATCTATTTGAGCTACTGAGTCTTCCACTTCAGAGATTCTATCTTCCATCTCTTGAACTCTGTTTGATATACTTGTATCTGTGGTTCCAGCTTTTTTCTTCAGGTTTTCTATTTCCATCTTTGCCTGATATTGTGCCTTTTTTATTGCTTCTATTTCAGCTTTTATTTCAGCTTGTAGTTCCTGGCATGTTTCTTTCATAGATTTGTTCATCTCTTCCAATTTTTCTTTGCATTTTCTTCTATTTCTTTAAGGCTATTTTTCATATCTTCTTTGAGAGCTTCGATGATCATCAAAAAGGAATTTTTGGTGTTGCTTCCTTCTGTTTCCTCTTCATTGCTCAGTTCATGTCCTGTATTTGTAAGATCACCACTTTCTTCTGGAGTTACCTTGTTGTTGTTTGTCTTATTATGTAAATTTTTGCACTGACATTTGCCCATGGCTTCCGTGGTTCACAATTAGATGGCTCCTGGTCAGTTGTGGCACTCTGGCTTGTGTGCCTCCTGTCACCTCTCTGGGCAGGGTCTGAGTCTGTCCTTCAGAGAACCCAGAAGTTATCTGTTCGCTCAGTTGGAGGTAGAGGTGGGTAGCCATGCATATTCCGTCAGCAGCAGCTGTGGGTATGGTGACAGGCAGACTTTATCTGTGCCTGCTACAGAGTATGCTGAGACTTACTCTGCAGACAGCACCTGGTCCCAGAAGCAGAACTGGAACCAATGGGAGCTCAACTCTCCCTCCCTGGCTGGGATATAGGTGCTTGGGCCTGGTGACCCCTCCTCACCTCTGGGCAGGGTCTGTGTCTGTCCTTCAGGAACCCCTGTAGTTATCTGTTCCTTCAGTTTGAAGTCACGGTGGGTAGCCGTGCAAATTCCCTCAGCAGCAACTGTGGGTATGTTGACAGGCAGACTTTATCTGCACCTGCTACAGAGTGTGCTGGGACTTACTCTGCAGATGGCATCTGGTCACCCAATCAGGTGTTTTAGATTGGGAAAGTAACACAGCTTCACAGAGTTAAACAAATGTAATGTAAAAGGATGCAACACATCTTTGCATCATTAATCAAATGTTCCACAGCATAAATAAATGTAACAGCGGAGAACTCAAGAATCTAGAGCCCCAAACCTTGAATAACCCAATCAAATAATGAGGTTCAGATCTAAAAAGGGAATTCTCAGCAGAAAAATTACAAATGGTGAAAGGCACCTGAAAAAGTGCTCAGCATCTTTAGCCACCCGAGAAATGCACAAACAACTTTGAGATACCACCTGACACCTGTCAGATTGGCTAAGATGAAAGACACAGATAACAGCCTATGCTGGAGAGGGTGTGGAGCAAGGGGAACACTCCTCCATTGTTGGTGGGAGTGTAAGCTTGTTCAACTACTATGGAATGTAGTATGGCGGTTTCTCAGAAAGTTGAGAATCAATCTCCCCAAGGATCCAGCAATACCACTTCTGGGTGTTTACCCTAAAGATGCATAGTTACACTCCTTTGGCATTAGCTCAACTATGTTCATAGCAGCATTTTTTGTAATAGCAAGAACCTGGAAAAAGCCTAATTGCCCCTCAGCTGAAGAATGGATTAACAAACTGTGGTACAGCTACACAATGGAATACTACTCGGCAGTAAGAAAAAATGATGTTCTAAAATTTGCAGGCAAATGGATGGATTTGGTGAATATCCTCCTGAGCAAGGTGTCACAAACCCAGAAAGATAAGCAGGGGATGTACTCACTCATTAGTGGACTCTAAACAAACAAACAAACAAACAAACAACAAAAAAGCAAAGCATGCCCAAGCTGCAAACCATACTTGGGATCAGAAACACCTTAGACTGACTGCTTGGATCCCACTCCCCCTAGAGGAACACCTGACTCAGTGTTGATGTTGGGGGGAGAAAACTGGATCTGCCAGGAGTGGAGGCTGAAGTAAGCAATATTGGAACTGTGGGACCTTGGTACTGCCTGCCCTTGATGGGGATGGGGAATTGTGGAGAAGAGAGAATGACCTGAGGTGGTGGGAGGGGGAAGGGACCTTGAATAAAGATATACAAGGATAGAAAATGTGACTTCTTTATTCATAACAATAAAAAAGAAAAAAAACAATAACAACAATAACAAAAAAGCATGCCCTTCAAGCTTTATTTTATATTGCCACACTTAATGTTAGCTGATGTCATTGATCCCCGTTTCTCACTTCTAAGACCTCTTTTCTATGTACACTTGATCCCTTGACGTTTCCCTTCTTATGATATTATATGCCACATATTTATGCTGTTAAATAGATATCAATAGCCTATCTTCTCTAATTTCTGGAACTGTATGCTTAATTGTCTATAAGCCATTTCCTTTCAAGTGTCAGATAAGCATTTTAAAATCTGCTTTATGAAAACCTAACACTTGATTTTATCTGACAACCTTCTCTTAACCTTCTTTACTTTAGGAATTGATAGGCACAGTTGCATATTTGCTCAACCAGAATGCCTTAGATTCATCCTTACTCATTTTTAATCATTATGATGTTTCACTTCATGTATCTGTTTTACTGGGCGATAGAGAATGTCTATAATAATATAAATATGCGATTGCATTCCATGTATTCAGCTTTGTAGACAAAGTTAAATGGATTGTACTTTCCAATATGGGGGCACTTTCTAGTCTACTGATAAGGAGAATTCTGTTTTTTTTTTTTAATGTTCTTTCTCTTTATTCTCTCTCCTCCTACTCCTCCTTCTCTTCTTCCTCTTTCTCTTTGATTGTTTGAGGAGGAACATTAGATTATTTTTCCTGCCCTTCCATTATTCGGAAATTTATAGCATTAGCTTTTATAGTTCTTATGCTGTCAGACTCAAGATTGGCACTACACCATGGCTTTCCTGGCATGACTGTTAATATTGCTTGTCAACTTTACTGGATTAGACAGACCCAGAAAACTGGTAAAACATACTTCTAGGTGTACCTGTTAGGGTGTTTCTACAGATGATTGGCATGTGGGTCAGTGAACAGAGGAAGAATTATCTTGAATGGAAATACTTAGAGCCTTATGGAATAAAAAAAGACAATTAGGAGGAACTGGGAGGAGGGAAGAGATGGGGAGAAGTGGTAGATATGGAAAAAACTTTTTAAATAAAAGTCTGTTAACATTTTAGTATCTGGATAAAGCAAGACTGCTGATGAAGTACATGCTCTCTAGGACTCATCCACATGTAGAAGAACACAAAGGATGTCTTTGGATTTCAGGATGTGTCATCACAATTTATTAGAACTATATGGAGACTTATATCATTCTCTGAAAATCCATTCATTTTTGCCACTGAAGCACCTAATTTTTACATCTTTAATATTAAAGAATCAGCAAAGTTAAGTGCAGTCTAGCAAAAATTATGGAACCCAATTTTCTAGATTATTCTTTCTACTCTTTGTCCCCTTCAAATAAAAAATTATTTTATATTTGCTTTTTAAATGATAGACTGATGTTCATATTTCTCACATTTAGAGCCATGATGTCCTTGTTACATAGTGTTCCCAGATAGCTTCTTTTATTTAGTGCCTATTTATATGTGCTTTTATTTACATTTTCCTTACTTGATGAAGTTTTGTTTTTCAGGGCTAACCATGCACTCTGCCACTATTCCATATTTCAGCTCTCTACATTGTTTTCTGAAGTCATATTAATGGTGTACACACTGATATTTCAAAACATGCATGTGTCACACATTGATTATATTCATCCTGTCCTATTCTAGAAGGCCATTTTTTCATGTCTTCTTGTCCCTGAATTCTTACTAAATGTCTGATTCTCAAATTAAAATACACTTTTATAAAAAAAAAAAAGACAAGTGGGAACCTGTGCATGCCCTAGATTTTCTAGTCGTAACATTTTTTTTCCTGCTTCCATCATCTGTGGACATTAGATTACAGGTCCTTCATCCTTTGAACATGATACTCACACTTGGGCTATAGTGTTAGATCCTCTCACTCCAGCTTCTAGGGCTGAGCAATAACTGGTTTTGCTGCCCCTCCAGCTTGCAGATGATTATCATGGTGAGTTTCTCTTGCTTCTGACCTAATAAATCCTCTCTTACTATAATATATTTAGTCTGTTGATCTGTTCCTCTAGAGCACAGACTAATGAACTGTATCCCCAGCTTGTGGACCACAGAGTGTAGGACAGTAACTTAGCAACTCATTATCATCCACAGCTTCTACCAGTTTCTATTCAGAACCCATTAATATACTTTTTAACCTCACATAAACAAATCCTGTAAACCCTGCCTCCAGAAAATGCATCCCATAGGATCACTTCTTAGCTCCTACTACAAAATGTGGTTCATACCTGGACTGTTAGTACTAAGGGCTTTACAGCATCAAATCTTTACCACTTGCATCATTGGAGCAGTCTCTTGTGTCTTCATCTATTTTGGCCCTTTTATGTTCTATTCTAAATAGAGTACCAAGACTAAATTTTTAGAAGTATAAATTTATAATGTATTACTTCCTAGCCCAAAGTCCCTAGTAGTTCTTATCACACTTGGAGAAAGTTCATCATCTTCAGTATGGCCTAGAAGGCAAGGTATGGAGTGGTGCTTACTAACTCCTTCAACCTAGTTTCCTACATGTGCCTACCTCCAGGTATACTGGGCCTATATCCATTGTGATTCTCCTAGTAGTAACTGCAACCCATGCCTTCTCTTTATTTACATGCTGCACAACACTCCTCTTCCAACAGAGACCTTGTGGAACCCCTCCCTATCCCAAAGGTCAGCTAACATTTGTAGTGGGATTATGTTCTGTTACATTGTAAATAATTGTTCCCCCTACTGGCTTAATAAAAAACACTGATTGACTGAAGGCAGACAGGAAGTGTGGATGGGGCTACCAGACTAAGAAAACTCTGAGAACATAAAGAGCATAGAGAAACATCAGAGAGACACAACCAGAGACACCAGCAGATGCAGAGGAAAAAAGACAACCATGCTGCTCTGAGAAAAGTTATGAAGCTTCATGGTTAAAGAAGATTAAGAATCATAGGTTAGTTTAAGAAGAAAGAGCTAGCTAGCAATATGTCTGAGCCATAGATCAATCAGCATAAAATTAATTCAAGCTTCTGTGTAGTATTTCTTTGGAACTTTGAGATTGTTAGTCCAGATCTTGGGACTAGTCTGGGCCAGAAACCTCTTATTACAAACATTTATTTGTATGTGCCACTTTGAGAACATTTAACTTTGGAAGTCAAGACATTCTGTTGCAATTTTGTTGCTTTCAGTTTCATTAAAATCAATTCTGAAAGGATTCATTGTACTTTGCTGAATGAGTACAGTTGATGATGTACATTTGCATTCTCACTTAATGACACTGGATGGGAAAATTCCAAGAACAAGAAGGAAACATAAAACAAAAAGTAGGAAATGGCTTTAAAACTGATGGGCAGAGATGTTATAAGCTGGAAATAATACTTAATTTACATGGTTCAGGCTATAAATTGCAAGGCCTTCAGCATTAGTAAGACTGTTTTGAAAAGGTGATGTCAACAATGGTGTGATAGATTGAGATAAATCTTTGGCCAAATTGAGTACTGTATCTTGACCTGATATTTAAATCCATTAACAATCACCACCACAAAAAATACAAACAATATGCTAGCCAGAAAACCATTTCTATAACCAGAGCCTGATTCTGCATGGAAATAGTTTGTAAATGTTGAGAGCATACCTTCTATGGAGATGCATTGTGTTCTTTCTAATTGTTTTTTAGAAATGCAAACATGTTTAGTTTAAGACAGAAAATGTGCTGGATAAAGAAAGAGTTTTGTCCATGGGGTTCTGGAAGATTCTTTTCCATTGATCCATCTGTGACTTTCAATCAAGTAATTAAGTAATTAGTTGTTGGAGTCTTCAATTCATTCAGTTTTGGTTGAATATAAAATTGTCACTCCTGGGATTATAGATAGAGGTATATGTTTGTTTCCTCAGACTAAAAATGCCTCATAATATTAAGCATAGTTGACATGTTATGATGAAGTATTTAAACTTCTTAGGAAAAAAGTCTCTTCAAACCCCCAATTGTTTTTTCTCCTTTGGTCTGACTGAAAAAAAGAAAAGAAAAGAAAAAAAAAAACCAAATCAGACATAGCTTTAACCAAATCTGTCATTTTAATTTATGTTATTCCCATAACAAATGCATAATGAGTGTATTGATAAATTACTATGCAAGCTGAGAAGCTGCATGCTGGCTTGCTGCAGGATTCAATTAAGACAGAGCAACACTATTTTGAATAATCAAATGCTGTTTTGAATAAGTAATTCAAACAAAGAAATGCAATTAGTAAGAAGTTATAGTGATGGAATTGAGTGGGGGAAATTCTTATAAGCAGATACAATTCTTATTATATATTTATTATTATTGGATGTATGTAGGTACTGTGCCACGGAGCATGCACATGAAGGCTAGAAGACATATTTTATAGAGTTAGTTCTCTCCTTCCACCTTCTTGTGAGTTGTGGAAATCCAATTCAAGTCATCAGGCTTTTTCTACAAAGTATTTTTACTCACTGGACCATATCATTGGTCCGCTTACATGCATTTTAAGCATCATTTAGAGTTGATAAAATAGATAGCTTGTTGGAGTATAAACAGATATGCTAGAATTAACAGTAATTTCTGAGAACATAGGAAGTCCTTTTAGTTTTCAGTGATTGCATGGCATTCTCCAGTGATACAGATACAACAAAATTTAAGGTTTATGGGTTAGCAAGATGGCTCAGTGGGCAAAGATACTTGGTGACAAGCCTGATACTTAGCTTGATCTTTGGGAGAGTATGGGAAGAAGAAACCTGACTTCCTCAAACTTTATGCACATGTTCTCTTCCCAGATAAATAAATGTAATAATTAAAAGTCATATTTTTATAGTGCCATACTTTTTTACTACAAAAGACTGTCCTTGTTTAGCAGACACATGTAGAGCTTTTATACTTGGCAGTTTTATTCTATACCACATTAAACAACTGGACAACAAAACAAGCCAGTAAAATTTTTACATGACCAATGAAAGACTCAGAATACAAGTTTGTTTCAGGAGTTTTGAACGTTCTCATTGTCTGGATGATATACTTTCTATTTTTATTATTTTTCTAATTATCTATGAGTAGCCATGCCTTAAACTAGTTCTAAGGTAATCTTAGTTAAACTTCCACAGACAACACAGTTTTCATTATTGTCTGGGTAGGAGGAATTATGAAGGGAGTTAATATTTATTATAAACTAAAAAAAGAAGAGAAAATATTTTAGGGTTATATTGTTGTGAGGAGATATCATGTGTTAGTATATAAACATTGCCTTAGCTTGCCTCCTGGGTGTGGCTGTACAATTCCAGCCTTGCCATGTTGTGGCCATACCCCTGCCCACAGAGCACGCTCTCACAGGGCAAACCTCGTGGCATGTCTATATGGCCACACTTGCTCAACAAAAGAACTTCAAGAGGCATCACCATCTCTGACTTCAAATCATACTATAGAGGTACAGTAATAAAAACAGCTTGGTACTGACACAAAAATAGACTTGTGGATCAATGGAATCGAATTGAGGACCCTGACATTTCACCCACACACCTCTGAACACCTGGTTTTTGACAAAGAGGCCAAAAATATTCAATAGAAGATAGATAGTACCTTCAACAAATGGTGTTGGCATAACTGTATGGTAGTGTGTAGAAAATTCCCAAATAGATCCAAACCTATCACCTTGCACAAAACTCAAATCCAAGTGGATCAAAGACCTCACCATAAACCCAGCTACACTGAACTTGATAGAAAAGAAAGTAGGAAATATCCTCCAACATATTGGCACTGGTGACCTCTTATTAAATATAACATCAGTAGTGCAGACACTAAGAACAGCAATCAATAAATGGGACCTCCTGAAACTGAAAAGCTTCTGTAAAGACAAGGACACAGTCAATAATACAAAACAACAGCCTACAGAATGGAAAAAGATTTTCATCAATCCTACAAGTGACAGAGGACTGAGCTCTAAAATATATAGAGAATTCAAGAAATTAGAACCCCAAACCCTTAATAATCCAATTAAAAAACTGAGTTCAGAACTAAAAAGGGAATTCTCAGCAGAAGAATTACAAATGGCTGAAAGGCATGTGAAAAAGTGCTCAACATTTTTAGTGATCAGAGAAATGCAAAACAAAACAACTTTGAGATACCACCTGACACCTGTCAGATTGGCTAAGATAAAAGACACAGATGACAGCCTATGCTGGAGAGGGTACAGAGCAAGGGGATCACTCCTCCATTGTTGGTGTGAGTGTAAGCTTGTTCAGCCACTTTGGAATGCAGTATGGCGGTTTCTCAGAAAATTGAGAATCAATCTCCCCAAGGATCCAGCAATATCACTTTTGGGTGTATACCCTAAAGAGGCACATTCACACTCCAAAGGTATAGCTCAACTATGTTCATAGCAGCATTATTTGTAATAGCAAGAACCTGGAAACAACCTAGATGCCCCTCAACTGAAGGATGGATTAAAAAACTATGGTACATCTACACAATGGAGTACTATTCAGCAGTAAGAAAAAATGCTATCTTAAAATTTGCAGGCAAATGGATGGATATGGAGAATATCCTCCTGAGCAAGGTATCTCAAATCCAGAAAAATAAGAAGGGGATGTACTCACTCATTAGTGGACTCTAAACGAAAAAGCAAAAAGCAAAGCATGTCCAAGCTGCAAACCACAACCACTGAATAGCTTGGGATATGAAACACTTTGGACCAGCACCTTGGAGCCCATTCCCTCAAGAGGAACACCTGACTCTGTCTTGATGTTGGGGTGAGGAAACTTGATCTGCCAGGAGCGGATGCTGAATTAAACCATATTGTGACCTTGGGACCTCCTGCCTTTGCTGGGGAGGAGATTGGGAGATGTGAAGAGAGAGTGACTGGAGGGTATGGGAGGGGTACGGGACCTTGAACAAGGAAATATATGGATAGAAAATGTGACTTCATTAATAATAATAATAAAAGAATTCAAGGCTAGAACATAGCTAAATGACATAGTGCCTCACTTATGCATTGATGGTCTCTGGCAAGAGCATGGGTGAGGAAAGGCTTGTTTTCTTTAAGGGTTGGGCCACAAGTAATTATGCTCCAGTAAGTAAATGAGCAGCATGAATGGGCATGTTTGTAAATGGGGAGATCATAAGAGTGAGCATGAATCTGAGAGGACTGATAACTGAGTTGGATGGGGTGCATGATGTAAAAACACCAAATAATAAATGTATAAATAAAAAAAAAAAAGACTGGACATGGCAGGGACCTCTTTTTCTCTACCCTCTCTCCCTCTTCTTCTTTTCTCTCTCTATCTCTCTCTTTCTCTTCTTTCTCTCTCCTTCCTTCCCTCCCCCACCTGTTCACTGGATATCCAGATCCCAATAAACTCAACATGGCCTCCTGGCAGTATGTCAGCATGTTCGGTCTTTCCACACTTAAAATACTAACATCATGACCACAGCAAATCTTACAAAGAACAACATTCAACTGGGGCTGGTTTATGGTTTCAGAGATTTAGTCCATTATCTTCATGACTGGAAGCATGGCAGCATTTAGATAGACATGGTGCTGCAGAAGGAGCTGAGAATTCTACATCTGGAGTTACATGTAGCAGAAAATCAACTGGCTTGAGCTTCTGAGATCTCAAAGCTCAATCTCTAGTGACAAACTTTCTCCAACAAGTCCACACTTTCTAATAGTGTCACTCTCTATGGATCAAACACAGGATTCTATGGGGGACATTCGTATCTAAACCAACTCAGAAATTAAGGGGAGGAGGAACCAATCTCCTTTTGATTATAGCTATGATCCTGAAATTTGGAGTTTTGTAGTCCTTGTCACATAGTGCTAGGAAATTATTCTCAGTGTGAAATCTGAAATCACATGTTTCTGCTTTGAGGATCCTTTGAATTGCTTTGTTGGTTATTCATTTAGCTATTTAGCATTTTAGGAACACATGAAAGCCTAACAGAGTGCTGAGGAAGGTCTGACACAGTGGTAGTTAACTCCTGTGCTTCTGTGGCTTCAAGCAATGTGGTAGGGAGAGATGTTCAATGTTGGGATTTCAGTGGGAAACTCGACTATATCAGCCTTTTAAAGAAGGCTGAAAAAATTTGCCATTCAAGTATGTAAATAGCTAATTCACCTGGTTGTTTAAAAAACTGTTTTTGAGAAAGCAGTATGGTTGGTTATATTGCTCAGATTTATGGGGGGAATTCTTGTCAGATGTGTGTATGTTTAACAAAATAATTTTTTTTGCCACAAAATACCAGTATTATGTACTGCACAATCTTCTAGTTTTCAACCCACAGGGAGAAATTCTTTTTTTTTTCTGTATACTTATTATTATTAACAAAGAAGTCATGCTTTCTATCCCTGTATTATCATTATTCAAGGTCCCTTGCCCCTCTCGCCACATCAAGTCATTTTTTCTTCTCCACAACTCCCCATACCCTCCCTGGGCAGGCAGCAGACAGTTCCATGGTACCACTGACCCAATATTGCTTAGTTTAGTCTCCACTCCTGGCAGGTCCAGTTTTGTCCTCCCTCCCTCAAGAGTGAGTTAGGTGTTCCTTTAGGTGGAGTGGGATCTGAAGAGTCAGTCCAGGGTGTTTCTGATTTCAAGCTGTTCGTTGGTTGTGGTTTGCAGCTTGGGGATGCTTGGCTTTTTTCTTGTTTGTTTGTTTAGAGACACTAATGAGTGAGTACATCACCTGCTTATCTTCCTGAATTTGTGATACCTCGCTCAGGAGAATATTCTCAAAGTCCATCCATTTACCTGCAATTTTTTCTTTTGTTCTATGAACTTTTATTCCTTTTTTTTATTATGAATAAAGTCTCATTTTTTATCCATGTATCTCCTTGTTCAAATTCCCTTCCCTCTTCCAACCCTCCCAGTCACTCTCTCTTCTCCTCATCTCCTTATCTCCTCCCCAGCAAGGGCAGGAAGTCCCAAGGTTCCAAGGTGGCTTAGTTCAGCATCTACTCCAGACAGATCTGTTTTCCTCACTCCAACATCAAGACTGGGTCAGGTGTTCCTCTGGAGGGAATGAGATCCAAGGTGCCACTCCAAGGTGTTTCAGATCCCAAGCTGTTCAGTGCTTGTGGTTTGCAGCTTGGATATGCTTTGCTTTTTGTTTAAGTCCACTAATGAATGAGCACATCCCCTGCTTATCTTTCTGTGTTTGTGATACCTTGCTCAGGAGGATACTCTACAAATCCATCCATTGTCTCCAAATTTTAGGATATCATTTTTTCTTACTGCTCAGTAATACTCCATTGTGTAGATGTACCACAGTTTGTTAATCCATTCTTCAGTTGAGGGGCATGTAGGTTGTGTCTAGGTTCTTGCTATTACAAATAATGCTGCTATGAACATAGCTGAGTGTGAATGTGCATCTTTAGGGTATATGCCCAGAAGTGGTATTGCTGGATCCTTGGGGAGATTGATTCCCAGTTTTCTAAGAAACCGCCATACTGCATTCCAGAGTGGCTGAACAAGCTTACACTCACACCAACAATGGAGGAGTGTTCCCCTTGCTCTGCATCCTCTCCAGCATAGGCTGTAATCTGTGTCTTTTTTTCTTAGCCAGGTGTTAGGTGCTATCTCAGAGTTGTTTTGATTTGCATTTCTCTGATGGCTAAAGAAGTTGGGCACTTTTTCTTTTTTTTTCATTTTTTTCCTTCTTTATTTATTTTGTATTTATCAAGAAAAACAGTAAAATGAATTTAAAATGCTGCTAAGTTAACAATAACTATGAAGAAGATAAAAATCATAAGTATGACTTATCAAGGGTGATAATGCAAATAAGATTGTTACACATATATTTACTTTGTGTTCAGCTTTCCCTTTGAATTTTTTTCTTTTTCATCTCTGTATATCCTTATTCAAGGTCCCATCCCCCTCCTGCCACATCAGGTCATTTTTTCTTCTCCACAACTCCCCATCCCCTCCCTGGGCAGGGAGCTGACAGTCCTATGGTCCCACTGACCCAGTAATGCTTAGATCAGTCTCCACACCTGGCAAAACCAGTTTTGTCCCCCCTCCCTCAAGAGCGAGTCAGGTGTTCCTAAAGTTGGAGTGGGATCCGAAGGGTCAGTTCAGGGTGTTTCTGATTCCAAGCTGTTCAGTGGTTGTGGTTTGCAGCCTGGGCATGCTTGGCTTTTTTCTGGTTTGTTTGTTTAGAGACCACTAATGAGTGAATACATCCCCTGCTTATCTTTCTGAGTTTGTGATACCTTGTTCAGGAGGATATTCTCCAAATCCATCCATTTACCTGTGAATTTTAGGATATTGTTTTTTTTCTTACTGTTGAGTAGTATTCCATTGTGTAGATGTTGAGCTAATACCTTTGGAGTGTGCATGTGCCTCTTTAGGGTATACACCCAGAAGTGGTATTACTGGGTCCTTGAGGAGATTGATTCTCAATTTTCTGAGAAACCGCCATATTGCATTCCAAAGTGGCTCAACAAGCTTACACTCCCACCAACAATGGAGGAGTGTTCCCCTTGTTCCGCATCCTCTCCAATATAGGCTGTCATCTGTGCCTTTTATCTTAGCCAATCTAACAGGTGTTAGGTGGTATCTCAAAGTTGTTTTGATTTGCATTTCTCTGATTTGCCTGCAAATTTTAGGATATCATTTTTTCTTACTGCTGAGTAGTATTCCATTGTGTAGGTGGACCACAGTTTGTTACCCCATTCTTCAGTTGAGGGACATCTAGGTTGTTTCCAGGTTCTTGCTATTACAAATAATGCTGCTATGAACATAGTTGTGCTAATGCCTTTGGAGTATGACTGTGCATCATTAGGGTATACACCGAGAAGTGGCATTGCTGGGTCCTTGGGGAGATTGGTTCTCAATTTTCTGAGAAACCGCCATATTGCATTCCAAAGTGGCTGAACAAGCTTACACTCCCACCAGCAATGGAGGAGTGTTTCCCTTGCTCCGCATACTCTCCAACATAGGCCTTTTATCTTAGCCAATCTAACAGGTGTTAGGTGGTATCTTAAAGTTGTTTTGATTTGCTGTTCTCTGATGGCTAGAGATGATGAGCACTGTTTCAGGTGCCTTTCAGCCATTCGTAATTCCTCTGCTGAGAATTCCCTTTTTAGATCTGAACCCCATTTTTTGATTGGGTTATTCAAGGGTTTGGGCTCTAGATTCTTGAGCTTTTTATATATCTTAGAGATCAGTCCTCTATCACATGTAGGGTTGCTGAAAATCTTTTCCCATTCTGTAGGCTGTTGTTTTGTCCTATTGACAGTGTCCTTGGCTTTGCAGAAGCTTCTTAGCTTCAGGAGATCCCACTTATTGATTGTTGATTTTAGTGTCTGTGCCACTGGTGCTATATTTAGGAGGTGGTCGCCTGTGCCATTTGTAGAAGTGTATTTCCCATTTTCTTTTCTATCAAGTTCAAAGTGGTTGGGTTTATGTTGGGTCTTTGATCCACTTGGTTTTGAGTTTTGTGCAGGGTGACAGGCTCAGATCTATTTGCATTTTTCTACACACTTCCATCCAGGTATGCTAACACTATTTGTTAAATATACTATCTTTTTTTTCCATTGAATGTTTTGGTCCTCTTTGTCAAAGATCAGGTGTTCATAGGTTTTTGGGTTAATGTCTGTAACCTCAATTCTATTCCATTAATCCACAAGTGTGTTTTTATGCCAGTACCAGGCTGTTTTTATTACTGTAGCTCTATAGTATAGCTTGAAGTCAGGGATGGTGATACCTCCTGAGGTTCTTTTGTTGAGTAAAATTGTTTTGGCAATCCTGGCTTTCCTGTTATTCCAAATGAAATTGAGTATTGTTCTTTTAAGGTCCAAGAAATATTGTGTTGGGATTTTGATGGGCAGTTCATTGAATCTGTAGATTGCCTTTGGTAGAATTGCGATTTTTACTATGTTGATCCTACCACTCCAGGAACATGAGAGAGCTTTTCGTTTTCTGATATCCTCTTCAATTTCTTTCTTCAGTGATTTAAAATTTTTGTCAAATAGGTCTGTTACTTCTTTGGTTATAGTTACTCCATGGTATTTAATACTATTTGCAGCTATTATGAAGGGTAATGTTTCCCTTATTTCTTTTTCAGCTCTTCTATCTTTAGTGTATAGAAGTGCTACTGATTTCTTTGAGTTAATCTTGTATCCTTGAGTTAATCTTGTATTTCTTGAGTTAATCTTGCTGAAGGTGTTTATCAGCTGTAGAAGTTCCTTGGAAGAATTTTGTGGGTCACTTATGTATACAATCATATCATCTGCAAATAGAGATAGCTTCACTTCTTCTTTTCCAATTTGTATCCCCTTAATCTCTTTTTGTTCCCTTATTGCTTTAGCTAAAACTTTGAGAACTATATTGAATAGATAAGGGGAGAGAGGACATTCTTGTCTAGTTCCTGAGTTTAGTGGTATTGCTTTGAGTTTTTCTTCATTAAGGTTAATACTGGCTGTCGGCTTCTTGTAAATCGCCTTTATTATATTTAGGTATTCTGCCTGTATTCCTGATCTCTCCAGGGCTTTAATCATAAAGGAGTTTTGGATTTTGTCAAAGGCTTTTTCCACATCTAAGGATATGATCATGTGGTTTTGTTCCTTTAGTGTGTTTATATGATGGATAACATTTACAGTTTTTCGTATGTTAAACCAGCCCTGCATTTCTGGGATGAAGCCTACTTGGTCGTGGTGGATGATATCTTTTATACATTGCTGTATAGGTTTGCCAAAATTTTGTTGAGAATTTTCGCATCAATATTCATGAGGGAAATTGGTCTGTAATTCTCCTTCTTTGTTGTGTCTTTGAGTGACTATGGTATTAGGGTAATTGTGGCCTCATAAAAGGAACTTGGCAATATTCCTTCAGTTTCTACTGTGTGAAATAGTTTGAGGAGTAATGGTAGTAATTCTTCTTTGAACGTCTGGTAGAATTCGGCACTGAAACCATCTGGACCAGGGCTTTTATTTTTGGGGAGGTTTTTAATGACAGCTTCAATTTCCTTAAGGGTTATCGGCCTTTTTAGGTAATTAATCTGATCTTCATTTAATTTTGGTAGGTGGTACCTGTCCAGAAAGCTGTCCATTTCTTCTAGGTTTTCCATTTTTGTGGAATACAGATTTTCAAAGTATGATCTGATAATTCTCTGTATTTCCTGGGGGTCTGTTGTTTTGTCTCCCTTTTCATTTCTGATTTTGTTGATTTGAACACACTCTCTCTGCTTTTTGATTAGTTTGGCTAAGGGCATATCTATCTTGTTAACTTTCTCAAAGAACCAACTCTTAGATTCGTTGATTCTTTGTATTGTTCTTTTTGTTTAATTGTATTGATTTCAGCTCTAAGTTTGATTATTTCCTGCCGTCTACTCCTTCTAGGTGAATTCACTTCTAATTGTTCTAAGGCTTTCAGCTGAGCTGTTAGGTCTCTAGTGGGAGATTTTTCTTGTAGGCATCTAGTGCTATGAATTTTCCTCTTAAGACTGCTATCCCACAAGTTTGGATACATTGTGGATTCATTTTCATTAAATTCTAGGAAGAATTTGATTTTTTTCTTAATTTCTTCCTTGACCCAGAGATGGTTCAGTTGAGTGATGTTTAGTTCCCATGAGCTGGTAGGCTTTCTTTGATTTTTGATGTTGTTGAACTCTAACTTTAGGCCCTGGTGGTCAGATATGTTACAAGGGATTATTTCCATTCTTTTGTAACTGTTGATATTTGCTTTATGACCAATTATGTGGTCAATTTTGGAGAAAGTTCCATGAGGAGCTGAGAAATATGTATATTCCTTTGTGTTTGGGTGGAAGCTTCTGTAGATATCTATTAAATCCATTTGCATCATAACCTATTTTAGACTCCTTATTTCTCTGTTGAGTCTCTGTATGGTTTACCTATCTAGGGTTGAAAGTGGGGTATTGAAGTCTCCCACTATTAAGGTGTAAGAACTGATGTGGGATTCTAGCTTTAGCAGTGTTTCTTTTACATAAGTAGGTGTCCTTATTTTAGGGCCATAAATATTCAGGATTGAAATCTCCTCTTGACCAATTTTTCCTGTGATGAATAGGTAGTGACCATCTTAGTCCCTTTTAATTGCCTTTAGATTAAAGTCTACTTTGTTAGATATTAGGATTGCAACCCCTGCTTGTTTCTTAGGACCATTTGACTGGAAAATTTTTTCCCAACCCTTTATTCTAAGCCTGTGTCTGTCTTTGCAGTTGAGGTGTGTTTCTTGTAGGCAACAGAAGGATGGCTTCTGTTGTTGTATCCATCTTGTTAGTGTGTGACCTTTTATAGGATAGTTCAGTCCATTGATATTAAGGGAAATTAGTGACCATTGATTGATATTTCCTGTCATTTTTGGTGGTAACTTGTTTGTGCTTCCTTTCTCTGGAGTATTCTTCTGTGGAATTATTGATTGTTTGTGGTTTCATGGGTGTATCTGGGATCCTTATGTTGGAGTTTTTCCTCTAATACTCTCTGTAGTGCTGGATTGGTAGATATTCTTTCAGTCTGACTTTGTCATGAAATATCTTGTTTACTCCATCTATGGTGATTGATAATTTTGCAGGGTATTGTATTCTAGTTTCGCAGCCATGCTCTTTTAGTGTCTGTATAACTTCTGTACAAGCCCTTCTAGCTTTCATCGTTTCCATTGAATAGTCAGGTGTTATTCTGATGGGTCTGCCTTTATATATAAGCTGGCCTTTTCTTCTGCAGCTCTCAAAATTTTTTCTTTGTTCTGTATGTTTTGTGTCTTGATTATAAAGTGGCACGCTGACTTTTATTGGGGGTCATATCTATTTGGTGTTCTGTAAGTTTTTTGTATCTTTATAGGCATTTCCTTCTTCAGGTTAGGGAAGTTTTCTTCTACGATTTTATTGAAAACATTATCTGTGCCTTTGAGCTGGTATTCTTCTCCTTCTTCTATTCCTATTATTCTCAAATTAGGTCTTTTCATGGTGTCCCAGATTTCTTGAACATTTTGAGATATGGCTTTTTTAGTTTTACTATTTTCTTTGACTGATATATCTATTTGAGCTACTGAGTCTTCCACTTCAGAGATTCTATCTTCCATCTCCTGAACTCTGTTTGCTATGCTTGTATCTGTGGTTCCAGCTTTTTTCTTCAGATTTTCTATTTCCATCTTTGCCTCATTTTGTGCCTTTTTTATTGCTTCTATTTCGGCTTTTAGTTCCTGGCATGTTTCTTTCACAGATTTGTTCATCTCTTCCAATTTTTTGTTTGTATTTTCTTCTATTTCTTTAAGGTTTTTTTTCATATCTTCTTTGAGAGCTTCGATGATCATCAAAAAGGAATCTTTGGTGTTGCTTCCTTCTGTTTCCTCTTCATTGCTCAGTTCAGGTCTTGTATTTGTAGGATCGCCACTTTCTTCTGGAGTTACCTTGTTGTTCTTGATATTATTATGTAAATTTTTGCACTGACATCTTCCCATGGTTTCAGTGGTTCACGATTATGTGGCACCTGGTCAGTTGTGGCACTCGTGCTCGTGTGCCTCCTGTCACCTCTGAGGTAAAGGTCTGTTCAATCTTTACCTCTGCTCTTGACAGGAGACTGAATTTCCAGTCTTCAATCTTTCTCTGTTTGACCAATTGGAGGCAGGGTGGTGGCTGTGCAAATTCCCTCAGCAGCAGCTGGGGGGCCCGTGGCAGTCAGAGATTATCTCCATCTGCTACAGAGTGTGTGGGTACATGCTCTGCAGACAGCACCCGATCCCCTAACAAAATAATTTAAAAAATTCATGTTAATTCTGAGATGGTTAATTCTAAGATAGGCTTAGTTTTTTTTGAGCAGTTTACTGAGAAAGCTTCCATTCAAAATTGTGGCCCATATCCAGTGAAGTATGCAAAAACCTGTGGACTTCATCTTGGAATAAAATTGTATGCTTGGCCTTTTCTTTTCAAATATACTGATTTCACTAGTTTTTTTTCTTATCTTTTGGTGATGCTGGAGGTCGGTATCAGTGTCTCATTCTTAGAGGCAAACATTGTATCACTGATACAAACATTAAGGATACATTTTTATGTTTATATTTTTGATACTTCTATAAACCAGGATTCTTCTGAGAAATAAAACCAAAATAAAATATTATTTTATTTGTTTGAGTCTATGCTGCTTAAGGCTCATATAGTCATGAAAACTTTTAGTTGTAGAATGTTCAGGGAAGGCTGGCTGTCTAGAGACCAGTATAGAGTTAATGCTGCGGGATGGGTCGACCAATAGAATTTCCTTTTCTCTGGGAAAATTTAGTCTTTTTTTAATTAAAGCTTTGAACTGATTGGATAAGGCTCATTGACAGTTCTGCTTCACTCAAAGTTTACTGTTCTGTGGGAATGGAGTGGTGGCTCAGTGGTATGTGTAGGTGGGTGTCCCTGAGTCTAGATTCTATGTATAATTCTGGGCATAGCTGCACATGCTTGTTATCCTAGTGCTGTGAAGAGAGAGGTAAGAAGGACTGATATAACTTGTGTCAAAGAAATAAGATGGGAACTGATGCAGGAGCACTCCTAGTATCCTCTTCTGGCCTCTGCATGTGTCCATGGGCACAAATGCATCCTTCTGTGTACATATGCCACACACAAATACCACATGCAAACACCTCCCAACCCACACTTGAAAGGAATTATTTTAAATATTAATCATATTTTAAATACCTTCATAGAAACATCTACAATGATGCTTGGCCAAATAGCCAGGTATCATAGCCCATTCCAACTGATATGGAAGGCTAACCAGTATAAACCTTATGCATTTTAACATTTCTCTGTTCTAGTTAACTTTAACCATAAAAATGACACAGCCTATGGTCTCAATTAAGAAACTGACTAGATCAAATTGGCCTGAACATGTCTATGGGAGAATGCCTTGATTGTTATTTGTTGTAGGAGACTACAGCCCATTGTGGGTGACATCATTCCCTAGGCCTGGGCTGTACAAGAAAGTTAGCTAAGCATAAACCTGAGACTGAACCAGCAAGAAGTGTTCCTCCATGGTTTCTGTTTAAAGTTCCTGCTCACATTTCTGCCCTGATTTCCCTTAATGATGCACTGTGGCTTATAAGATGAAATAAATCATTTATTCTTTTAAGTTTCTTTGGTTAGAATATTTTATCATAGCAACAGATATTGAACTAGAATACCACTTCAGGTATTCTAGCTAAAGTTGAAGAAAGGTATAAATCTTATGGGAAGGAAAGTCTCATTTTTTTTGAGTTATTTAATATTTAAAAAAGATGTAGCAGTGCCTTTTCTCTGTTTAACTCTAGCACTATGTTTTGAGAAATGAGTTATGTGGAACCTACAATCAGTTTTTATTATCCTGGTAAATGAAGATTAAGCCTTCTAGTGAGCCTCTCTTTCTGGAGCTGCTTATTAGGGTGAGCAGGTGCCTAGTTTTTACCAGTTGTCCTAGTAAAGAATGTTGATTGTCACGGTCAGCAACACACCTCTAATTCTAAGTAAGCAATCCACTAGGAAGATTCAAGTAGTGTTAGGGTGCCATGTGTTGCTAGAAATGAAGGAGAAACACACAGTAGATAAGAATCCACAGAGGAAAATGTATGCTTATGAGGGCTAATCACTAACAGTATTCAACAGCAACTAGACTTGAATTTTTAAAAGGTTTATTGTTTGAGAATTTAGCACATGCATATACTGGTTTGAGTAAAATTCATTACTATTTTGTCCTCTCCAGCTTCTCTTATATAACCCCCATACATACATTTTCCCTTCCCAGCTACATGTTCTCTCTTTTATAACCACCAATCCACTTTGTGTTACCTCTTTGTACATGGGCACAAGGCCATCCCTGAAGCACAGACAGTCTGTTGGGGTAGATCCCTGAAGAAAACTTTTCCTTCCCGGGTATCTGTCAATGATCAATAGTTCTTCAGCTAGGCATGGAATGTTGTGAACCCTCCTATACCCATGCTAGGGTTTTGTTTGGCTGGAGCTTCTTCAGGTCTTGCACATGTGGTCTCAGCTGCTATGAGTTCATGTGCGCCAAAGCCCTGTGATGTCTGGAAAACACTATTTTGCTGTAGTTCTCTACCACCTTTGACTCTTACAATCTTTCTGCCTTCCTCTTTGTGACAATCCCTGAGCCCCGAGAGAAGTGGGTGTGATGAAAAGGTTCTGCCAGCACGTCATGTCCCAGTCTCTAGGTCTCTGAACTACATAGGAGTTCTAACATCTAACTACAATCCTTGCTGCTGATATTTAAAAAGATCCTTTTATATCTTGTTGTTAGTAGAGAGAGTAAAGTTTTCAGTCAGCGACAGGAAGGTTGTCTGATTAAGTGCTTATCATTAGGGCTGAGAAGCTGTGGCCAGGAGATCAAAGTTTGCAGTAATATAAACGTGACTTCTAGGAGTCTTGTTGGGGTTGTTCTTGGAGCAAGGTATGGGTGAGGAGAAAAAGGAGATAGATGAGGAGGAAATATTAAGGAGGAATATTTCTCAGTGGTTTGGGAAGCTACCATGAGTGCCTTGTCTATGATGGCTTTTTCTCATAGTTATTGGCTCCAATCACTTTAATAATAATAGTAATAATAAAATGATTTTTTTTTAGCAGAATGAGAAGGTATTCTTAAAAGGTACACTAGTCTCTCTCCCCACTGTACTTTTATTAGAGCATGCTTATTAAAAAGTTACAAATGCTGGGATTGCAGAGATAGCTCAGCAGTTAAGAGCATTGGCTGCTCTTGAAGAGGATGGGGTTCAGTTCCCAGCATCCACATGGTTGCTAATAACTGCCTGGCACTCAGGTTTGGTGAATCACATGCCCTCTTTTAGCCTCTGTAGGCATCATGAATGAACATACATACAACACTGGCAAAACTATTATATAAAATAAAAACTAAAAATCTGAAAAAAAAACTCTTAAAGAAACGTTAAAAAAAACTGTACATACTTACTGTGAGAATAAAGGATTCGAAATACCTACTATGAAAAACAACTCTCTATTTTGACAGTGCTAGATCCCACAGTGCCCATCATCATTTACTAGAGGTTAATATAAATTCAGTTTAGTAGGTTACCTTCAGATATTTACTTTAACTACATAGCTTTCTGTACTCTTAAAGCATCTGTGCCATATAAAATGCTGTCAATCAGAATGCTTTTAGCTACAAGTGAGAGAAACTTTGGTTCAGCCCAGCTTAGTTCACGAGGGCATTTGGAGCTTGCAAGAAATTTGTAGAAAATCTGAAAGCAAAGTGCCCCACACTGTGATCAGTCTGGTTTGTCTGCTTTAGTGCCTCCTTCTCCCTTTCCTGCATGTATTGGCTGGCCTTTAGATGCTCCCTCCCTCCATAGTGGAGAGATGGATACCAGTTGCATGTGGGTCTCCTGCTTCCTTGTTCACATTCAGTGCTGAGGGGAGAGCTCTCTCAACTGAGAATTATTTAGTGGACAGGGTTAAGTCAAGACAACTGTGAAGCATTGTCCCACACTGATAGATTTAAGCTTGGGTTCTGAGCCAATTGCTGAGGAGGCAGCTGAGTTATCATTATCAATTGAGACTAATCAGAAGCCATTCCTGGAACTGGAATGTGGTCAAGTCTCCACCAAGTCGCATTGACTGGGGTGGGAAAAAAGAAATGGGTATAGTGACCAAAGGCAGAATAGTTACATAGAGAACTGGGTGACAAGATTTTGCCAACTTGACATGAGCTAGGTTCACCTGGGAAGAGGGATCATCAGTTGAGAAAATGCACCAGAAGAATGCTACAGAATTTCAAACCTCTTTCCTACCTTATGCTGCTGTCTGCTAGCCTTTGTCATCTCATAACCTAGGCTGTCACTTTCTTGAGTCTTGATATGATAGCATATTGGTTGCTGGGTCATCAGTTTTGGCTTTTTGAGATGGGAACTCATGTAGCTCAGGCTGGTCTTAAACTTATTATGTAGCTAAAGCTCATTTTGAACTCCTGATCCTTCTGATCTCACCACACTCATGCTGGGATTACAGGTGTACTTCAAATGACACCTTGTTTGGCTCAACTGAACCCAGACTTCCAAATTTCTTAGCTGTATATAGTTTAATGTGGATACTTTAGTACTATGTGGCTCTACCCACACAGGAACCACATTAGGGAGACAAAAGCCAAATTGTAACCAGTCTTTCTCTGTCCTGCCTGTCTACTCCCAAATAATCACACAGAGACTTTGTATTAATTATGAATGCTTTGCCTTAGATTAGGCTTGTTCCTAACTAATTTTTATAATTTAACCCATATCTTTTAATTTTTGTTTTCCCACAAACTTGTTATCTTATCTCCATTTTACTCATTCTTCTTCCTGTGTCTGCCTGGTGACTCCATCTTTTTTATTTCCTAAGACCACTCTGCCCCCACAAGTTCCTGCCTAGCTAATGGCCATCCAGCTCTTTGTTAAACCAACCACATTGACATATCTTTACACAGTGTAAAGAAATATTCTGCAGCACCTGAACTAATGCACCTTGAGATCTCTTGCCCTTTCTGGGGAGAGGATGAGGGGATGTGGAGGAGGGAGGATGAAGGCTGACCAGGAAGGGTCGGGAGGGGGAAGGGAGTTGGAACAAGGGGATACATGGATAAAAAAGACTTTATTCTACAAAAATAAATAAATAAATAAATAAATAAATAAAAGAAAAAAACAATTTCAAGAATTGAGGGATAACCTAATTAGGTAATTGAGGAGGGAATCCTACTCTAAATTGGGAATTCATATCCTATCCAGGGATAAAGGCCTTGGATAAAGACAAAAATCTATCTGATCACTAGCATGGCTTCTTTTCTGCTTCCTGACTAGAAACAAAGTCAACAAATGATGCATGACCCTGACAGCATGGTCTCCTGACATTATAGACTGTTTCCTGGTGTTAGGGTTTTGAGTATATTTTGGCATGGTTTGTATATACCCAGTTACCTGGTGACAGGTTTCTATGGATGCAGGATGCAGGAAACATGGCAGAAAGCAGTGGTGGGTGGCAGGGGACTCTTAAAGCCTGTTTCTATGTAGAAAAGAGCTTTATTGTATATGATTATGATTAACAGAGGGGTTATGGTTATAGTGGCAGAGAGAACAAGAAGAGGAAGAGGAGGAAAGAAGAAGAAAGGAAAAGTAAAGAGAGATCCCAAGACAAGGCAGAGAGAGAGAGAGAGACTTGGAAACCTTGCTTTAAAGGAAGCCTGTTTTGGCCTATGGCAGAGCAGCTTAAAAGCAGACGGGAAATCTAAGCATGGATAAAGGGAAAGCAGGGCAGAGACAAGAAGAAATGATGTGGGCTACTGTAATGGAACTCAGGCAAGCCATGAACCAGGTGGCAAGGCATAAATTAATAGAAATGGGTCAAATGTGAGAACTAGCTAGCAATAAGCCTGAGCCATAGGCCAAACAGCATGAAGTTAAAAAAAAAAAGAAATATTCTGCAGTACCAACCAACTCTGGGTAATTAGCTTGTCACCTGTTAAAGCAGGGTGTGTGCCTTTATCTGCGTCATCCTTGGACTCTATCAACAGCTTTGCTATCAGCCAACATATTAGAGGCCACAAGGCCAGTATGTTTAGAGATTAAAAGCCCCTAAAGCTTAGTCAAGCTAAAGCTACTTGGGTTCTACATAGCTGTGCAAATGACAAACAGGTCAAGGGGGAATTATTACTGAGGAAAATCTCCATCCTATAAAATATAATCAGCTCAGATGCCAGATAAAAGCTCAGAGCAAAATCACAGCATTTACTCTTGGTTGACCTAAAAAATTCACATATTCTGAAGGTCATATAGCTAAGCAATACATTATTAGTTTCCCACTAGCTTACTGGAGATAATACCTCTGATATGTGGGTTAAATTTGAAAGCTGCACTGGATAAAACCATTGACTCTTTGTTGGAGCCTATTGCTGTCTGATGAATAACTAAATTGAAATAAAAGGCTTGGAATTTTGTCTTCATATTGTGCCTTGTCCCCTGTGCTATTTCAGTCTTTGAGTCAGACTTTGCTCAGCCAAGCATGGAGACATGTCTATCATTTGAGAAACGCTTTATCTGAGATCATAATGCAGCATGAACTTGGCCTGTTGCTCACTGGAGTGGATCTGTGTCCTATCTCACTCTTGACTTTCTTTGCAGCTCAAACACCTGTGACTTCTTGGCCTTATTTTAAGGCACAGGCTGAATCATGAGCCTGGAGTGTTCTGCAGGATGATGAATAATAACTCAGCAGCTCCTGGGGTTAAGTTGAGGCCCAGCAAGTACAAGGCCAGGAAGTTCGTGTACAAGAACATCTTTTGAAACTACAGCTGTGACTAATGTTCAGTTCTCAAATGTTAGCTCACCCTTAGAAGAAAAGAAACATCTGCTGCTCCTTTGTTACCTGAACAGCCTATACACCTCTGGTTAGCACTGGCTCTCTTAGCTCAAATCAGATGGCTGAAGTTGATGTTCCAATTTAGACCATCAACTTGTTTGTCTTGCTTGTCATATGTAGATTTGTCTCATTTCTTCTGTTTTATTCCATGGGATCTCTTTCTTCCCATATGAAGCTCAGCACATTAGCCTGTGTGCCAAATCTGAAAGCCCTACAGGTCACATGTGCTCCACAGTGGTATCCAAGGTGATAAAGTCATAGGCACAGCAACAAGATAGAAGTTAATTTTATTTCAGAATCGTATTTCTTTTCTGTACCATTCTTTTGGCAGTGAGAGGGGAACATAGTGATTCTTATATCAAAGTCTTCTATGATAGTGTGTCCTGGAAGTAGGAAGATGACTGAGTCAGAAGTCACTGGGCCTCACAGGACCACTTGGCTATTTGAATATGAGGGATTGATGATATAGAAGGAAGGTACTTATAGTTTCCTTGGCTTGGGGATCTGTGAGGCTATGAGCAGCTTTAGCCTTTGCCTGGAAGAGGGCATTGCTAGAAAGGCTGACTTCATAGCAGGAGCCAGGAGAAGGAAGGGTTCAGGCACATTATTTTCACAGAGGAGGAAGTCTCCATAGGGTCTCAGCACATAGGGAGTTGGGCATGTATGATGAGGGGGATGAACACAGACACTGTTAGTCTGCTCTGTCACTGCTCTCCGGTCCTCACTTTTACCTCTCTGCAGTGGAGGTGAAGGCAACTTTGAAGGTTACCTACAGTTGTCCCTCTTGTTCACAATTTGTTTTAAAATGATAGTTTTCAACAAGTAAATGTTTTGAGAATGATCTCATCTATGTGAAAAATGAGAAAGGATTCCTGGCTTCTGCCCTTCTTTGTTAGCACTCTCTCTGGACCCTGAATGCTCTCTCAGAGGAAAGGTGGGTTATTCGGTCACCCTATTCCTGAAATGCTGCCAATCCTTGGTGCAAGCACAGCATTGCCAAGATCTCTCATGGTACCTCCTACTCTGTAAGCTCTTAAAATCACTTACTGGTGCTTATTAACAGCTAATATTAATGGATAGTGATGAAACCACAGGTAGCTTCCCAGAACTGACAGGATAAAATCAGTCTGGTCTGGGCTACTTCTTTTTTGGCTAGGGATGGTTAAAAATTATGGAAATAAAGAAGAACATTTTCAACATGTACTTTATTAGAAAGTTTTTCTATATTATTACTATTGAATTTTTGAGACAGAGTGCCATGTAGGCCAGGCTGGCCCCAAACTTGCTTTATAGTTGAGAATAACCTTGACTTCTGATGCTACTGTTTATCTCTCTCAATGCAGGAATTATGAGTATACACCACGTCGCCTAGTTTTATGACACCAAACCTACAGTTTTGTGCATTCTAGGCAGGTATTCTACTAACGAGCAACATACAAAGACCTCTATATTATTTTAAGAGCTAGGTTGCTATTCTCATCTATTTTTTTTAAAACAAATAGAACAGAACATAATTGGTTGAACTCCAAAACAGAAAATGTATTAGAGAAATTTTAAATAATTTAGTACATTTTTAAGTTTAAAATTATGATTGTAAATTTTTAGAAGGTGATCATAATATTCCTACATTGGCCATAGAGAAACAACAGGCTTATACGGGAGAGTTGTTTATGTGAACAAACTAAGCTATTATCTTTAATATGAACATCTACTTTGACATCATCTCAGCATACAAAGTGGGCTTCAAACCAGCACATAGCAGGGGGCTCAGAGAAGGAAGAATTAGCTTACATGTTCACTGGAAGCACAGTAAATACTCAATTTTGGTTGTGTTTCGGGTTCTAGTTGGACTTAAAATGATTTGACTGAACAGTTTTGCTAATTAAGACTCAGACTCTGGGAGTTAGAAACCTGAATCAGTGGATAATGGAGTCTGCTGAGTTCAGATCCCAGTGCCCACAGAAGAAGCTGGGGGTGACTGTGGAGGTGGCTGTGTCCCCAGTGCTAATGAAGGTGACACAAGAGGCTTGTTGAGGTTTAGTGGCTGCCTGCCTAGCTGCAGGTTCAGCGACAACCCTGGTCTCAGAGAAAGAAGGAGGATGACAGACAGAATACCCACCATCCTCCTCTGGCCTGCATATTTTAGAAAAACAAAACAAAACAAAGAAAAACCAAAAACAAAACGAAACCCAAGATTCAGACTTTAAAGTCCAGAAAGAAAGCCCAGCCTGTAACCTGTTTGCCAGGTAAACATGAGGACCAAATTTAGTCCTTGGCACTCATGTAAAAACTAGGTGTGGCAATGGATGCTTGCAATCCCAATACTTAGGAGGTAGAGACAGGTGACTCCAGGCTTGACAGTCAGCCTGCCTAGCTGCCTGTGTGAATCTGGCCAAGGGAGAGATTCTGTTTACCCAAACAAGCTGTAGAGGTCCTAAGGGGTTGATGCCTCTGGCCACACACACACACACACACACACACACACACACACACACCCCTAATGCTTGGGAAACTGAGCCAGGAGTGTGAACTCACGATGGTCTTGGGCTACAGAATAAGAAACTATATATAAAAAAGTACAAGGAAGTAGAACTCTGTCTGATAATAGCAGTAAATATTATATCCCTAGGAACTTTCTTGCTGAAATTTAATTCGGCAAGCATTTACTGAATGATTAATTATGTTCAAAGCTCCTTACAATGGGCTAGAACTATGGGCACTAATCTAGCCTTCCAGAAACTGAGTTTCATATGTATGTAAAATAACAAAACCTTTTTAAAAGAATTAGTCTAAAATAGTACTATCATTCTTTATTCTGAGGCTGCTTATGCCTGGAGGAGGCATTCACTGAATCTTTTCTTGAGAGTTGTAAGTCTGTATACCCAGAGCTGAATGAGAAAAGGACCAAACATCTCCATTCACTCAGCATGCCGATTTGACCATATACCCCTGTTTTAATTTACCACAGTGTTATCCTTGCCCTGGAGCACAGAGCCCCTCCCTGCAGGTGAGCTCTCCAGCAGTTTGCTCTCATTTATGATGATGTGCTAGGAGGAGGGAACAGATGCAGAAACTCAGGAAATTCTCTGGGCTTATTTCACCTGGAAGGCAACCCTTGTTCCCTGTTTTTGAAGATATCCTGTCTGAACAGTTTTCAGCTTCCTCACGTTTTATTAGGTTCTAGTCCAGACCTTCCGGGCCTGAACCAAAGGTTTAGTTTTACTCTCAGCCCTGCTCTGCCTCAGATAATCACACAGAGGAACATATTATTTTTACACTGATTGACCTAGGGCCCAGGCATATGACTTGCTACCTCCTTCAGCTGAACCCAACCCATCTTGTTCAGCCATGTGGCTCGGTACCTTTTCTCATAGCAGCATTTCAGCTTCTTTCCTCTGTGTTCACGTCTCCTCATTGTGTCTGTGGCTGCTCTCTCTGGTGGCTCTCTGGCGTCTGTACTCAGAGTTTCCTTAGCCTGGTATCCCCGCCAATACTTCCTCTCTGCCTTTGGCCAATTAGCTTTTTATTAAACCTATAGGCAGGACAATTATTTAAAATGACAGGAAACATAACATAATCTCGCTACATCCTCAATCTGTCAATATTATGTACTGTCATCACTTTAATCAGTATCTTAAAAAAAGATCTATTTTATGTGTATGTGTATACCACAAATATATGCGTATCATTGGAAGCAAGAAGAGAGAGGGTGTCTCATCCTTTGGCACTGGATTTATAGGCAGTTATGAATCATCTGACATGGTTTTGGGGACTAAACTCCAGTCCTCTGGAAGAGCAGCAAGTGCTTTTAGCTTCAGTTTAGTTCTCAAATGATTCACCTCATGAGTCATTTTGAATGGTTGTGGGCATCTCTTGTCTATGCTCCCTTTTGATGAAGCAGACTCCAGGATTGAAGCACATTATCTGTCCTGGGATACAGTGATATAATATACCACAGTGTCTTTGCACATCACTAACTCCTTTAATAGGCAGAAGAATACTCTAAGTGGTAGATAAGGTTTGAAAAGGCATGCAATTGGCCCAAAGAGTCTCTGTTTTGAGTATTCTGAAGGAGCTAAGGTTATGTTTATGATGTGCATAAATGATCTCCACTGTGCTTTGAGTAGTTCAGCAACTGAATAACAGGTCTTTCTACGTCTTTGCAGGGGTTAAAAAGCTGGGTGACACATTGCTTTAGGAGCACAAACTCAGCAGCCAAGTGCTCTTGATGTGTGACCCCAGCCCTAAAAGCTAAGTAGCCTGCAGGCAAGTCATTCACAGTTTTGGTGGCTCAGCTTCATTTCTAAACAGGAAAAAATGACAATGCTACTGGAAGTTCTATAGTTTTTGTGTGAAAAGTAGATGAGCACCCATACTATGTGATGGTCTCCTCACTCCACTATGCTTATTTTCTGATATCCAGGCGTCTCGACCAGCCTGTTCTCTTAGCCAGAACATCACAGCACCTGCTGAGTGACTGATTGCCTTTTAGGCATCTTCATTTTGATTGTTTTCACACTCTGCTATCAGAGGATGATCTGTACATGGGAACTCCACCAAACATCATATTATCCACAATTTCCCATATACTCTGAGGTGAATTGAGCATTTTTATTTTGGTAGTTTTCTGTACCAGAATACTTTGGGTAATAATTTAGCTCACAGTTGTTTTGGGGGATGGAGTGACATTTATAAAGCAAAGAAGTTCCAGAAATATTGCTAAAATCCCACATAATGTTCTTGTTACTGCTACAGAGGCAGTGGGAACAGACAGGGAAGGGTAGACAACTCTTGTCTTCATGACCTAGATGGCCTTCTCACCTTTCACTTCAGTCCCTGACAACTGGAACATAGAATATTCTGTATGTATCTTGTAGACAAAATACTAAGATATATTTTAAAAAGGCAGCAGAATTCCACTAGACATGCTGAGTCTAAACTAGTATTATTTCCCCAAATTTCTTAAGTCTAGTTATTTTTCTTATTTAATCAACACAAAACTAAGGCTTAGCATATTTATTTTTAAAGATAACTTATGTAAATGTGTGTTTCATGAGTCCTTTATTGAAATAAAAGGCAGACATTTGATTGTTTGGGCCTGGCAAAGGTACCCTGGGAAAAGAGTGCCAAGAGGGGCTAACAGTGGAGGCTGTTCACACTGCAGACATGCTAAACATCACTAAACTGTTTCCTTTAAAATGATTAATTTTATGTAAAAATCACTTTAGTTCATAAAAAGCAAAACTAAAATGATGGATAGATGAAAGATCTTATCCTTTCACCTTTTTTTAAAAAAAATAAAAATAACTTATTTAACTTTATTTTATGTACATTAGTGTGAAAGTGTCAGATCTCCTAGAACTAGAGTTACAGACAGTTCTGAGCTGCCATGTGGGTGCTGGGAATTGAACCTGGGTCCTCTGGAAGAGCAGCCAGTGCTGTTAGCAGCTGAGCTATCTCTCCAGCCCCCTTTCACTTTTCTAATTGTAGGAAGATCTATTTCTTTTTCTACAAGAACTTGACCCCTTATTCTCCCCTCTCAAGGGTATCTCAGGAGTGCCAAGTGTTGTTAACTCAAATATTATCTCTCTGAGGATAGATGTCGTTACACTACTGTATTCTCTTTATGGTGGCATGATGTTAGTCAGTTTTCTATTTTGGTGACAAAAATACCTGAGAATGACCACCTAAGCAAGGGGGCAAGGGCTTGTTCTGGCTCATGTAGCTCATGTCTAGAGAGGCTCAACATTGTTCAAATTACTTGTGGTAGGGCACAAATCCATGGCAAAGGAGAGCTAGTTAGTTCATGGTGGCAGAGGAGGGAGGTAGGGAGAATGGAGGGAGGAAGTGAGGGGGAGGAGAGAACATCTGTCTTGAGATAGGACATGTCCTTCCAAGTCTCACATCCATAACCCACTTGATCCAGGTAGAGCCCCAGCAGCCTAGTCAGGTATGAGATTAGAACCCTTGAACCTAATCACCTCTCAAAAGTCTCTAGTGACTCTATTTGTATTTTTGGTTATTTTTTCCTCTGTAGTGTTATGAATACATATGATTATTTATGAAAAGACAGTTTAGCAGTCATAAAATTCATGCTTTGCTGTGGTGATCAGAGGCCTTTCATGAAACTGTGACATGAGTGCTGTGTTTACACTAAAATGATGACAAAGATTTGTTTGTTTGTACTTAGCCTAAGGGAATATCTAATGGTTAAGACAAAGACATTTAGCAATGAACATTATTATTTAAAGTTTTTCAGTCCCCATAGCTTAGGAATTCTAGACATGAAGAGTGAACTATAGAGAATGGTTTTATTTTTATAAAAATGCCATTTTAATGACCATATAACAATCTTACATATACATGGGACACAGTGTGGTAACTTCCTACATAAATAAAATATGCAATGATCAAATAGAGGTATTGATATTTCCATTTCCTTGACTGTTGCTCAATTTGTTGAGGTAGACAACTTTGAACTCTCCTTTTCTAATTCTTTATGAGACATATAACACATCTTTTTATGAATAATACATTAGATGAATAGTTTTGTAGACTAAGAGACTGATTTGAATTTGTGTTATTTCTTTTTTTTCTTTTCTTCCAACCCTGTTGGAAATAGTCTCAGCTTTCTGGGGGAGCAACAGATGTTTTCCCAAAATCCTGGCCTGTTGCCACAGTCCATCAGAGGAAGGGACCTAGAACATGAAAGTCTGACCCTCAGATAATCTGTCCAGCTCTGCACTTTCTGGCTGTGGTTTTTGGCTAGTTATTGCTAGGCTACAATGAAAATATATTCTATGTCTATGAATGAAAATGAATATAATCAGTAATATTGGTATTAAAATTGGGCCTAGTTTTGCCATGGAAGAAAGGAAGAGGAGGTTTTAAAACAGAGTGAGACATGATGAAGTACACTTGTAATCTCAACACTGGAGTTTGAAGTAGGAAGATTCCAAATTTGAGGTTGGTCTAAGTTACAAAATAAAACTCTGTCTCAACAAGATAAACAGAGATCTCTCCAACCTCTGTCTGGTTCCTGAGACACAGCCTCTGGAGAGGTGAGTATTCTTCCTCCCAGCCAGCCTGGGCAACCTTCTGGTATAGCCAACAGGACACAAACTATGCTCCCCATGCCCATCAGACTCCAGCTTCAGGTAAGCAAGAAGGACCCCTGATAAGCCCGACTTTCACCATCCATTATCTTTCCCTCTAGCCTATAAGCCCTACTCCATTCCCCAAACCCACTTATCCCTCCAAATTCAGCAGCTTCCAAAGACACAGACTCTGGAGAGCCCCATCATAAAAGGTGAGTTTTCCTCCTCCCAGCCAGCCAGTTAGGCCATCCAAGTCAGCCTTTAGTTCTGGTCAATGAGGCAGAAATCACATACCCTAAACCCATCATAATTTCAGCTTCAGGTAAGCAAGCAGGACCCCCAGCTTGAAGGCTATTACCCTATTACCACTCCTCACCATGTCCTCTAGTCTATAAGCCCCATTACCCTACCTCAGTGGCTTCCTGAGACATAGACTCTGGAGAGTTCCATCACAAGAGCTCCAGCTCCAGATCTCAATTGCTCCCTGACACAGACTCCACTGCCTCTGATTTCTCCAGGAGTTGTAATTGAGCCAAGAGCATCTATTGGACCAAAACTAGCTCCCTGAAACACAGACAATGCTTGCACTGATTAGAGGATGAGATGGGTAGAGGCCAGTGCAAAAATACATTCAACAACATAAAGAACAGTATGGCACTACTGGAATCTACAGCATCAAGACCTGAACATTCTAGTATAGAAGAAGCAGAGGAAAATGACCTTAGCGATAACTTTATAAAGATGATAGAGTCCTTTACAGAGGAAATTAAAGAAAAAAATGATAAACTCCCTTAAAGAAATAGAAGAAAAGACAAAAAATTGGAAGATATCAATAAATCACTTAAAGACAATGAAGAAAAAGCAATCAAATGAGTAAAGGAAACAGTCCAAGAATTAAAAACTTAAATAGAAGCAATAAAGAAGACACAAGCTGAGTAAATCTGAAAATAAAAAAATCTGAGTAAATAAACAGAAACTACAGATGTAAACATAACTAACCAAATGCAAGAAATAGAAGACAGAATTTCTGGTGTAGAAGATACAATAGAGGAAATAAATTCGTCAGTCACAGAAAACACTAAAGTCAAAAAAGTCATAACACAAAACATCTAGGAAATCTGGTATACTATGGAAAGAATAATAAGAATAGGAGGAGAATCATACCCTCTCAAAGGCACAGAAAATATATTTAACAAAATTATAGAACACTTTCCCAGCTCCCAAAGAAATGCCTGTGAAGATAGAAGTTGCTTACAGAATACCAAAGAGACTAGATCCCCCCAAAGTCTGTTTCTACATAATAATCAAAACACTTAACATACAGAATAAAAAAGAATATTAAGAGCTGCAAAGAAAAAAGGTCAAGTAACTTGTAAAGGCAGACCCATCAGAATAACACCCCAATTCTCAATGGATGTTTTCTTTAAAGGATTTATTGATTTCTTCCATTTTTTGTTTATCTTTTTTTCTATTTCCTTAAGGGTAAAGGCTTCTATTAACTTCATAAAGTTATTGCTAAGGTCATTTTTTCTCTTCACCACAGACAGAGTAAGTAAGATATTCTACAACAAAACCAGATTAAACAATACCTATCTGCAAATTCAGTCCTGCAGAAAGCACTAGAAGGAAAACTGCAACCTAAGGAAGTTAAATGCACTCACAAAAACACAAGCAATAGATAAATCCACAGTAGGAAATCCCAAAGAAGGGAAACACACACACACATACACACATAACCACCAAAAAATAACAGGAATTAACAATCACTAGTCATTAATATTTCTTTTTCAAAAAGACTTATTTTATTAAATATACAGTATATAGAAGAGGATACCAGATGTCATCATAGATGGTTGTGAGTCATCATGTAGTTGCTGGGAATTGAACTTAAAACCTCAGAAAGGACAGTCAGTGTTCTTAACCTCTGAGCCATCTCTCCAGCCCCCCCATTAATATTTTTTAATATCAATGGTCTCAATTCCTTTGTTAAAAGATAGGGTAATAGAATGAATACACAAACAATGTTTTTGCATACAAAAACATACCTGAATTACAAAGACAGACTCTATCTTAGAGTAATGGGTTAGGAAATGGACTTAAGAAGCAAGCTGGTGTAGCCATCCTAATATCTAACAAAACAGACTTTAAAATCAGTCAAAAGAGATCTGGAAGGTCATTATGTATTTATTTCAGGAAAAGTCTCTCATGATGAAGTCTCAGTCCTGAACATTTATGCCTCAAATACAAGGGCACTCACATATGTAAAAGAAACATTACTAAATCTTAAATCACACATTAAACCCCACACGCTAATAGTGGGAGATCTCAACATTTCAATCTCACCAATAGATAGGTCTACCAGACAGAAGTTTAACAGAGAAATAAGGGATCTAACAGATGTTATGACTCAAATGGATTTAATATATATATATATATATATATATATATATATATATATACACATACAGAACTTTCCACCCAAACACAAGGAATAAACCTTCTCAGCACCCCAGTGGAACCGTCTCTAAAACTGACCACATACTTGGGCACAAATCAAATAAAAATATAAACAAAAAATTGGAATAACTTTTTGTATTCTATCAGACCACCATGGTCTAAAGCTAGAGTTCAACGACAACACAAACTATAAAAGCCTACAAAGTTATGGAAACTGTACAATTCTCAACTGAACCACATCTGGGCCAAGGAATAAATAAAAAAATAAAGACATTCTAGAATTCAATGAAAATGAATCCACAACATACTCAAACAATGAAAGCAGTGCTAAGAGGAAAGTTCATGGCACTAGGTGCCTACATAAAAAATTTGGAGAAATCTCACACAAATGACTTAACAGTATAGCTGTACAGAAAATCAACAAGACAGACAAATCCTTATCCAAACTATCCAAAAGGAAAAATTTTGGTTTAATTTTGTTAATTTAATATTCAAATTAACAAAATCAGAAATGCAAAGGGGGACATAACAACAGGCACAGAGAAAATCCAGAGAATTCTTAGGTCATACTTCAAAAACCTGCACTCAACAAAATTGGAAAACCTAAAAGAAATGGGCAGCTTTTTTGGATAGGTACCATTTACCAAAATTAAATCAAGACCAGATAAATAACTTAAGTAGACCTACAATCCCTAAGGAAACAGAAGTAGTTATTAAAAGTCTCCCAACCAAAAAATAACCATTGTCGGATGGCTTTTGTGCAGAATTCTATCAGAATTTCAGAGAAGAACGAATACCAATACCCTTCAAATTGTATCAAACAAAAGAAGTGGAAGGAACACTGTCAAACACTTTTTATGAAGCTATAGTCACCCTGATACTCAAACCACACAAAGTTGCAACAAAGAAAGAAAGATTATTACAGACCAATCTCCCTCATGAACATTGATATACAAATACTCAATAGAATAGTGGCAAGCTATATCCAAGAACATATAAAAAAATCATTCACCATGATCAAGTAGGATTTACCCAAGATATGCAGAGATGGATCAACTGTGGTGCTTTCTCTCTCTGATATTTCAGCCTTCCCCCAATATTTGGCTCTGAGTCTCATTTAATACAACCTGAATTAGTGCTAATACAAAAAAAAAATACCATACCCCTTTATGATGAAGGTCTTGGATAGATCAGTACAGGGAAAATACCTAAACAAATAAAGGCAATTTAAAGCAAGCTGACAGCCAACATCAAACTAAATGGAGGGAAACTCAATGCAATCCCACTAAAAACCAGGAACAAGACAAGGCTACCTACTTTCTCCATATCTATTCAATATAGTACTTGAAGCTCTAGCAAGAGCAATAATAAGATAACAAAAGGAGACCAAGGAGATACAAATTGGAAAGGAAGAAGCCAAACTTTTGCTACTTGCAGATTATGATAGTATACATAAGTGACCCTAAAAATTCTACCATAGAACTCCTACAGCTAATAAATACCTTCAGCAATGTAGCAGGGTATAAGATTAACTCAAGAACCTCAATCTCTCTCCTATACAGAAATGATGAAAGAGCTGAAAAAGAAACTAGTGAAACATCACCCTCTACAATAGCTAAAAATAATACCAAATGTCTTGGAGTAACTCTAACCAAAGAAATAAAACACCTTTATGATAAGAACATTAAGTCATTGAAAAAAGAAACTGAAGAAGATATCAGAAAATGGTAAGAAATTCCATTCTTCTGGATAGGTAGGATCAACATAGTAAAAATGGCAATCTTACCAAAAGCAATCTATGGATTCAGTGCAATCTCCATCAAAATCCCAACACAATTCTTTACAGACCTTGAAAGAAAATTCAACTTCATATGAAAAAAACAAGAAACCTAGGATTGCCAAAAAAAAAAAAAAAAAAAAAATCCTGTTCAATAATAGAACTTTGGGAGGCATCATCATCTCTGATTTCAAACTCTACTATAAAGCTACAGTAATAGATCTTAATAGAGGAAGCCAATGTGAGGTTGGAAAGAGACTGGGTACTAGGGAAACCTTCAAGAACTTACAGGATTTCTGGCTAGGTCTCCAACCAATAGTGAAGATGGTGCCAAGACAGGACTTCCCCTATAATCACATAAATAACCATCCTAAGTGTCATCACAGAACCTACGTCCAACAATGAATAGAGGTGGAGGCAGAGATCCATGGTTGAGCACTGTGCTGAGCTCCTGCTCCAGATGAGAGCTGGGGAAGAAAGTTTGTATGAGCATGGGGTTAGGGATTACAGGAAAATTCCCACAGTGATGGCTGGCTGGAGCTCTGGGGAGACCAGTGAATCAAGAACAGCCACTGGGAACCATTAGGAAAAGAAGCTAGGCCATCCAAGGCTAGACAACTGTTGATTGACATGGGCAGCATGTGAAGCCTCAAGGGGAGGGATCAGACTATGTTTCTGTGCATGGGCTGGCACTTCAGAGCCTATTCCCTTCAGAGGAACACTTAACCCAGTCTAGGATGAGCTGAGCTGACCCACCTTGGGGCTTCTTGCCCTTTTGGGGAAGGGGGTTGGAGGTTGGGAATGGGAGATGTTAAAGACTCACCGGGAGGGATTGAAAGGAGGGAAGGGAGAGGAAGCAAGGAGATACATGGATAAAAAAGACTTTATTTTATAAATAAAAAGCTACAGTAATAAAAAGAGCTTGGTATTGGTATAAAAACAAACATGTGGATTAATGGAATCTAATTGAAGACCCTGATCTTAACACCTATGAACACCTGAGTTTTGACAAAGAAGCAAAAAAAAAAAAAAAAAAAAAAAAAAAAAAAAAAAAAAAAAAAAAAAAAAAAAAAAAAAAAAAAAAAAAAAAAAAAAAAAAAAAAAAAAAAAAAAAAAAAAAAAAAAAAAAAAAAAAAAAAAAAAAAAAAAAAAAAAAAAAAAAAAAAAAAAAAAAAAAAAAAAAAAAAAAAAAAAAAAAAAAAAAAAAAA